>LQNS02278183.1:10561607-10574780 GCA_001587735.2 Parhyale hawaiensis | reverse complement strand
TACCTCTCCCTGTTTGCTGAAGTACCTCAGGACAGCAACTGTGTCACTGCGATGTCTCAGTCAAAGCAACTACTGAATTCTTGTCAGCAGTGGATCTCTTGACTTCAGTTCAACGTTCCTGCTGTAGACAGCCTTTCTGTACACCTATCATGTGGCAGTGCAGTGTGCCTGCACCTGCTACACGTCATCAGCTTCACCCTTCTGAAGAGTCCCTGGAAATTATATGTCTGCCAGCCTTAGCAATTGAGTCGCTGGAACTGCAAGGTAAGCTCGACAAACTTAACCAGCGCCCAGCAACTGGGCTTTAAACTTTAGGAACGCTATTTGCACTTGTGATGAGCTTTCTCTCGAATCGTTGAAGAGCTTTTGGGCTCCAGCAAGCCACACGTTCTGAAGGGCCTGACGTCTCCCTGTTGGAATATGGGTGGGCATCATGACCCCCAAGCGTGTCGTGAGGGGCTTTGCGGGGGATATTGCCTCCAGCCTGCTGTTCCTGCTGATAAGGTTAGTTTCTAGATTTAGGTACGTCCTCTATACTTCCCCTCTGTTCCATGAGGTAGGCCAACGTTGGTGGAACTTTCCGCAGGTATTCTCAGGCGGATCCTCTCCCCACCGGAATATCTTGGGCCTCACAATCCCAGGGGTTCCTCAGTGACTTTTCTGCATGGGATGTTGTATGTGACTGCAGTCTCTGCTAAAAAGGTTAGTTTATAGTTAAGTAGGTTTTCAATACTTCCCCTTCTACTCCGCGAGGTGGGCCGCCGAATGGTGGTTAGCGACCCATCCCATGGGACTCGTATTTGCTCCCGTGTTGAGGCCACGGAAAGGTCCCTCTGCGTGGATGTTTTTATCATCCGCGAACGAAGTGAGAGGTGATCATGTTTTCGTTGAAGATTTAAGTATATGTATTTGAACTGTTCGTTTCCTTTATTAAGGTAAAATAAAATCAGTTACTGGCTGGTGTATTTGATATGTTAGGCTTATCTTCATTAGCTGGCCGTCAGAAATGACGGCGATGGACTTTGCTCCCACTATTATTATCAAAGCTTCGCGCTTGACCTCCCACTGACAGGTAGTACAACCCAAATGAAGCATCTTGCAACACTGGGAAGCCCAAAACGCTGCTAAAGGAAATCCAGGAAAAAACCATGAACAGATGACTTAGACGCTTGCAGGCCAATAAGTAGCTAACTCAAACCATCGGCATTTGGTCAATGCCGATGCCGGCAACAAATTACAAACCTTAGCCGACCAGGGCACGAAGCACCGACAGAGCTGATTAGTTCGACATACGACAGCCTCCAAAGTGAAACAGTGCGCTCCTCACACAGCATGAGTCTCTCTCCCAAATACCTTGAGGGCAGGGAGAGAAGAATACAACCAATGCCTCTCATTATTGTTCACCTTATAAAACATACATAGCTCAGCTACTCTTCTCGTGTTGGACAGGTTCACCAGATCATTATCAGCGCACAGCCTGCTGGCTGAACTAACAAGTCGGTCCAACAAACACAAGTGAGTGTCAGCAGCTGGAGCCCAGACCGGTGAGCAACACTCTAACACAGGCAATAAGAGAGCATCTACGGACAACCTGACTGTCACCAAACACAGAATTCACCTTACGCAGGAGCCCAATCTTAGTGGAAGCACGTGACACCAACCTCCTGAGAAGTAAGCTTCTTATCAAAGACAACACCAAGAATCTCCATGGAGCTAGACTCCTGAAGCAAAGTGTCATCAATCTCCAGTTGGGGATGCTGCGGTACAAGTGTCAGAGACCGACTGATAATCATCGACTTGGTCTTACTGGCATTCAACTTCATACTCCAGGCCGAGCACCATGCACTAATGCGTGAAAAATACCTATTCAGAGACTGAGCTACAGCATCACGCAGGCGAGGAGCAGGTATCACTGCTATCAAAGTGGAATCGTCGGCATAGTTGATCGTGCTTTCAAGCGAAGAGAACATGTCACTAGTATAGAGAACGAACAACAGCGGGCCAAGCACACTGCCCTGAGGGATGCCAGGCACCACCGCGACTGGACTGAGGCGCTCAAAACGCGGTCAGCAGACACACTCTGCGTTCGCTCAGAAACAAAATCGCGAATTATTGACTGAACCCTATCAGAGAGACTGGTAGGCTTCGCACAGACTCTTTGGCACGCTGCCTCAGACGATGCTGTGCCTCCTCATACACGCGCTTAGCCTCGGCCCTACGATCAACATAGGTCTGCCACAACGTGCGGTGACGCGAACGCCGCCAAGGCCGATAAGCCGCTTGTTTAGCTTCGAAAGCTAACCGACACTGGTCGTCAAACCCCGGCTTATCCTGAGACCTCACAAGAATAGTCTTCTTAGGAACAAACCTCTCCAAAATGGACACAGTCAAGTCGTTAAGTTCAGGGACAGAATCCTCACTGTGAATAATCGACGCCCCGGTAACGCTCTTACTGCCTGAGTAATAGCCACCCAGTTAGCATTGCTCTTAACGAATACCACTCACTCTCTTGGTGTCTACCACAGGAACAACATGATTAGGGTCCAAGGACACAACAATATGTGAGTGGTCTGTAGAGTCAATAGGGGAGCCAACTGACACCGTCATCAAGTCCGGACATCAGTCATAATGAGGTTGTTGAGACAGTTACAGCAATATGCGTGGACCCGCGAACTAGCTGCACACAACTAGACAAGGTGCAAAAGTCCAACGCAATCGGTGATGCAGATCCCAACCAGTCCCTGTAGTGTGCATTAACATCACCCACAAGAACAAACGCTGACTTGGGATCCGTTGTCTGGATCGAGGCCATCGCCGTCAATAAACAGTCATAAAGAGAATCATCAGTTGCAGGGCTCCGATACAAGGAGAATACATAATAATTATTCAGTCGGCAACACACCCTTACAACAATGATCTCATGACAGGCGCATTAATGCACTGACTGCCGGTGAGCACAGAATCCGCTCCGGACATAGACGGCCATTCCACGGAATCCAGGCCCCAATCCCCACAGCCTGCGAAAAGGGGATTGAAAACCCGCCAAGGCAAGCTCAGCTTCGTGCCTTCTGTCAGCCAACAATTTCTCAGAGCAGCACACGACATCCACATCACGAGACACAAAGTCGAGCTCCGCAAGGTTCCCATGCAGTCCTCTAATATTACAATAGAGGAGACGACACCCCCGAGTCCGACCCGGTCCCCAGTTGCTTTCAACATCCTCACAGATGAGTAAAAGAAAGAAAAGAAAAAATAAAAGAACATGAATACACAGTAATGTACAGATAAATACAGAAATGTACAAAGGAGAAGAAAGAAAGAGTCCTATACACAGAAGATGATATCAAGTATAATAAAGCAAAAACAAATCGACAGTAACGACAACTACGAAAGCGGCCAGCTGTCTACTCGCCCCAGACTCTGCCATCACCTGTACAGGCTTTGGCCGAAAAAAGAAGAAGAGAAAGGAAAAGAGCATCAGGTGGTACTACCTGATGGAAGAGAGAGAGGAGCAGACTGCGGAAGACTGAGTACCAAGCTATGGCACCAGCCTGTTCATCTACTCTCAGGGATGCCGTTGGACCAAAAGAGGTCTCATCCGCTTTTAGAGTGGCATTTCCTAGTACTCGGGGGCTACCCAGAGCCGGCTCATACAAACAAAGAGGCGTCCGGTGGCCGGGCAATGGGGAAGGCCTTATAACGCGCAGGCCACGCACCACCACTGTGGGTGGGGGTCTCACGCCACGAGGTTTTCTAATTTACTTCTGTCTTCTCCTCGTTTGCTTTTTCGTCTCTCAGAGATACTTTACCTCTTTTCTGTTCATAGTAGCGCACTGACCCCATTCATACTAATGGAACTTAAAGATTTTCTATGACTTCGTGGCGGCGCCAATGCACAGAAGATGCGATACGCCCTTGACAGCTATAAATACAGGCTAGAACATACAACAGCCAGATCATTGCAATACCGACGACCATCCGGTCGGTCCAGCGCGGGTGTGACAATCAATCCCGCTAGAGGACCTGTCTACACTAAAGGTCTAATATATAGAGTGCTTGTGCTAGAGACATTAGCATAGTGCACCAATATAGGCATTGTATAGTGCTATAGACAGTGATGGGCAGTATATAAATACAATTGTATTTAAATACATTTTGTTATTTGAAAATGTATTTACAAATACTTTCAAAAACGTGTAATTAAATACTGAATTTAACTACATTTTCTTGTATTTAAATATAATGTATTTAAAATTTTAAATGCATTTTTAAATACATTTCGTATTACTTTATCTGATTTTGCTGTACGTTCTACCTTGAATGCTTTTCACCTTACTTCTAAATTTCTCGTATTTGTACGAATACCTGCAGCTCTTGTAATCTTTTAATAACTTGCAGTTACAATAAGTAGAGTTCGTAATAAATAACTAGAGCACTCTGAGAGCGCATACCTCCGCCAAACGAGGTAACGGTAGCAAAAAATTTAAATTGGCTCTGAAACCATTATTTTCTTTGTATAAACTTCAAAATCTGATCATTTTTGTCTTTTGTGCAGTTAATTTACTTCTGGCACCATTTCAGTTCGCATTTTATTATCCTGTGCAAAGAATTTACTCAAAATTTCATCCGCGGCTGCAGTTTTCCCACCACAATAAGTACCAGTTGCACATACAGTTTCTCTTGGCTTCGAGTAAGTTCCAATTCTCAGCGACGTAGCTACAGGTTAAGAGCATGTTCAAAGTTCCGTTTGCGGTTGAAGACATTTTTTCTTAACAAGAATGTGAAACTTTTCACAGCTTTGAAGGTCACGTTTTGCTTTATATACTTAGTTATCTCATAAATGACTGGCTTTAAAACAGGCTACTACCTATACATCCTCGAGAATCAACCTGAATAATTCTCTGCAGGAGTCGCTGTATTCGGCCGTAATACTGCTGATAGGGGTGGTTTGTTAAGTTAGGAAGGTCCCCAGGAGGCGTAAGATGGGCCACAGAGTTGGGGTAAGGTTTACCCGTCGTATATTATGGAGAGTTGCGGCCTCAAGCGGGCACTGTAAGTTATTTTAGCAATAACTACCCCGCGGGACCTCTTTTCTCCGTGCTCTCTTCGCTTCCTCTTCTGTTGCATTCGCCTACTGGTGATGCTTTGCTCTTTTCTTTGCCTCCTCAGGGGGTATAGGATGGGCCATAGGGTTAGGTTAATTAGCCTCGCCCATCCATGTTATGGGACCCGACAACCCCAGGGTTTCGTATAGGTTACCTCAGCCATTAGCTAGGCCTTCGGAACGTCTGTCTTTCGTGCCCACTCTGCTTCTTTCCCATTGTCTTACTGCTACTTGCTCATGCTTTATTCNCTACCACCCACACCAAAGGACTCCAGCTTGTACAATAGACCACTATGGTTAACCCTGTCAAACGCAGCGCTGAAGTCCAACTGGACAAGGCGTGCCTCAGACCTACAGTCCAGCGGTAAGTGAAAATTAAAAAGGGCTCCTACTCTAATCAGGCTCCGCATTAATATTTCTCCAATGTTTGTGCAGTGTCCAGAGCGAGCGATGTATGCAGTTGATCGTGAGAATTAGAACTTTTCGTTTATAAATTCAAGGATAGAATGAAGGTGTCATCGAGGGACTGACTTGTTAGAGTAGGATCAAAGTTAATCCACAAGGCTTGACTTGCATAGCACTTGAAATAGAAGTCCTGCTTTCATCATTCTGAATTGTTTTATAGGTGTAAGAAACTACTCAGAGACTAGTTTTAAATGGAATATACGAATAGAATCACTTTCTGTCCACAATATATTTTGTTCCTTTGCTGGCCTGTATGTTTCCCTATATATATTGTAATTTGCATATTACATTTTGTCAAAACTCTGAGAATTGATCGTTGAGTTCAGTCGAGCCGTTATAGGCAGAGAGAGCTGGTCCAGAATTTCAAGTATAGGCGTTTTCACTTACCCTCTCTGAATCGCTTTCCATGTGATAGAACTAACCTTATCCCGGCTCCGAGCTCCATTTTACGGAGGTAGACAAACTTTTCGAAAGTCACATTTAAAATCAGATAAGAGTTAATGCTTTGAAACTTGAGATAGACAGTGTAAAAGACGCCACCCAATCGACGGGATCTTTGCCTCAACTTCTTTGGAAAACTAACAGTTGCAGCAACGTCAACGTGACCGCACATCCCAACTGGGAAGCCAATATGCACTGCTGCAAATATGTGCCTTCTGGCAAGGCCTCCAAAAAATCTTGAGGAGGACTAGCTTTCGGCCCCAGAGGAGTGGACGGATTCAATCGGTCACAGCTTGTCAAGAACTTTTGCGCCAGCGATGGAACCTCCTATACGATGGTCTGTGCCCCGGACAATCATCACTATGGTTAGGACTAGCAGTCCTACAACAGCATCTGAACAACGAATGCTGCTTTTACAAGCGAACCAGAAGAACTCGCCTGTTCGTAACAGTCTCAAACTTATGCAGTCCGGGTATGACATTACCAATGAAGCATCCTGTAATGGCACGATGCTGATTATTGAGGTGAGGGGTAGGTCTGTTTGTGGTTAGTTTAAAAGTGAAATTACCCTGATCGCACACCACTAGTGGGAAATCCACAAGCGGTAGTAGAAGTATTCTCCTATTTTAAGCCTTCCTACTAACCGTGTACACCGTGATCCAAATGGAGAAAGAAAGAAGAGACATGGACAATATCAACAGAAACGTGGAACCCATGTCCGAATTACGCACTTGGGAACAGCAAGTCAGCAAAGAAAAGGAAAAATAGTACAAAGCATAATCAGTAGGATTATGAATTTGGTAGGAAAGAACAAAGCACGTACGAAAGACACGTTCCAAAGGATCCACAAGCACTGGTTCGTTCTTAAGAGCTATTATGCTAATTGACTCAAAGTAGTGCACGGGTGCAGTTCATCAGGAGCTATGGCTCAGGACTGGAGGCTGTTATGATTCAGAGTTATGGGGAGAAAACAACCGTATAACACGACGGTATTTCGATCCTACAATTCTAATTTCTGGCTGCTTGAGTCATTTCATTGAACTGCTGCTTTAATTTTCAATGTCCATAAGCAAACCAGGAAGCTGAAACAGGCTAAATCAATTAGTGAAATAATAGCAGGTGTCAAATTGGAAGCTCTCGCCTCTGATTTTTTTATATTATTCACACTCTAGAGTATTACTTACGACTTTTGCAGGATGTCACATAATGTGCTAGTATATCAATATTCAATAATTTATGAACACCGAAAAACACCTGAGTTTGTGCCTTTTGGTGCCCAAAAAGAAAAAAATTGAATGTATTTACTCAAGTATTTAAATACATTTATGTATTTAAGTGTTTAGTATTTAAACACATTTCAAAAATGTAATTAGTATTTAGTATGTAATTACATTTTACGGATCTATTTAGTAATTAGTATTTAAATACTTTGATGTATTTAGTGCCCATCACTGGTTATAGACTGTCTGATCGTAATGTCAGTGATAACATGTGCTATATACTATGAATATATGGAATACGAGTACATCTGTGTCTTACTGCCTGCAACTGGCGATCCCGCGGTTGTTCGTGAAGATAGTGAGAATCCAGCAATATCCCCGATACAAGTGATAGGAGATCACTACAGACATACCTACAGCTATTATACAGAGTGTCTGCAAGTAGTTCTAATTGGGAACACTTGTATGATACTATAGACACTTATGCTGGTGAGGCTTGCCGAGCAGCTGCAACGCGAACCAGTGTATCTACGCCGTGCATGGGCCGGTTTGGAGGTTACATAGCAAGACCCCAACATACAGCTTCTCATCGTTTTGGTACCGGATTGTGCCAAGAGTTTTATCTTAGCTAGCTATCGATGGTATTTTTTTCGGAAAAAGCGGGAAAATATCAGTGCAGTACTATAAATAATAACGATTGTGGTAATATCGGACCGCTAAGGTAACTATCCGCACGAGTGTTTCTTTCGTCTTCTTCTTTTTACTTCTCTTACAAATGCTTTGCTCCATGTATCATGTCATTAGTAGCCCACTGGCCAACCTTGAGACTAAGAACTTTCGTGATTCACACGAGACCCTCCGGCAGAAGGCGAAGATGAAAATCACTTTGACGTGGGACGCTGAAAACGCATTTATTTCCTAATCGCTCCAAACTACTCTTTCTACTACTGCTGGTGCTATTACCAGTGCTGACTGTTGGACTCCAGCAATGAAGAAATTTCTGCAGCTACCGGTATAGACCGATCGGTGTCCCAGCCCCGGCACAATTTTCTGATCCCGGTTCCGGCCTTAGTCAAATTTCAGTCTCGGCCAGCCTATGGCTCCCAGTACTTTATTGAATGTAATCTATCATTACTTTGGCAAGCTGGACTTTCCAGAAGAATATCTTAACAAATTTTGCTGCTCTCTGTATGGTCAAATTTTTACCGCCCCTCGCGAGAGCCTCAACTACAAAACCATTTCATCGGCCCTTGCAGTTAAATTACTTCTGGCACCATTTCAGTTCGCATTTTATTACTCTGTGCAAAGAATTTGCTCAAAATTTCATCCGGGGGTGCAGTTTTCCTACCACAATAAGTACCAGTTGCACATACAATTTCTCTTGGCTTCGAGTAAGTTCCAATTCTCAGCGACGTAGCTACAGGTTAAGAGCATGTTCAAAGTTCTGTTTGCGGTTGAAGACATTTTTTCTTAACAAGAACGTGAAACTTTTCACAGCTTTGATGATCACGTTTTGCTTTATATACTTAGTTACCTCAGCGTAACACAAAATGACTGGCTTTAAAACAGGCTACTACTTATACATCCTCGAGAATCAACCTGAATAATTCTCTGCAGGAGTCGCTGTATGCGGCCGTAATACTGCTGATAAGGGTGGTTTTTAAAGTTAGGAAGGTCCCCAGGAGGCGTAAGATGGGCCACAGAGTTGGGGTAAGGTTTAGCCGTCGTTTATTATGGAGAGTTGCGGCCTCAAGCGGACACTGTAAGTTATTTTAGCAATAACTACCCTGCGGGACCTCTTTTCTCCGTGCTCTCTTCGCCTCCTCTTCTGTTTCATTCGCCTACTGGTGATGCTTTGCTCTTTCTTTGCCTCCTCAGGGGGTATAGGATGGGCCATAGGGTTAGGTTAATTAGCCTCGCCCATCCATGTTATGGGGCCCGACAACCCCAGGGTTTCGTATAGGTTACCTCAGCCATTAGCTAGGCCTTCGGAACGTCTGTCTTTCGTGCCCACTCTGCTTCTTTCCCATTGTCTTACTGCTACTTGCTCATGCTTTATTTTGTTCTTCCTCTACTTTCCTGACTTACTGTTCCCATGCGCGTTGATCCTGGGCGCGAATACCCTCGCGCAATGGTCCCACGATTATCGTATGTCTGTTGCTAATATGTGGTGAATGAGGGAGGCTTGAGCTTATATAACAACACTAACAGTAACAAAAAGGCCCTCTAGTTGCCGCTTTCTGCTTCGTGAGGTGGGCTCGCAATGGTAGTCAGGGACCTATTCCTGGCACACCCACCTGCTCCCATATAAGGAGCCACTAATGGTGCTCTCTGCACGAGTGTCTTGTCGGCTTCTCGTTTCATCTTTCGTTTCTTCAAGATACATTGCGCCTTATTTTCCTGCCACAGTAGTAGCGCCTTTGGCTGACTTGCATGCAGTACTCGACAACAACCTGTGCAATGGACAATGGCCGGCACACGACTGCTGTGCTTTATGTACATTATGATGTCGTCAAACGGAAGCCTTGTGGAGTAAAATCTTTTTAACCTGTGTTATGATACAAACAGAGAAATCTTGAAGTAAAATAGACATATTACAGATAAAGATACGCTGCACTTTTCTAATTTAATTCATTCTATGTCTACGGAATCGCAGTCATAGGAGGATTTAAATTAGAAACGTACTACGTATTTTGAACTGTTATATGTCTATGTATTTTATTTCAAGATTCCTATATTTTTTAGCACATATATAGGATAAAACGAATTTTATAACACATGTAACACGCACCATAATTTAAGCTGTAATGTACCTATTTTTAGATCATGAATTTCTTTATCTTTATCGGTGGAGAATAAAGTATGTAAAATATACTTATCTGCCTAAAATAGTGCTACTTTCTTTACTACATCTTTGGTTTTAAACCGGTGAACTCAATTTGCCCATTAGTGTTATTTCACGAACATATTGTAACTCTTGTCCCATGTGTTAGCTTTAAGAATGTTACTTACAAGAATGAAAACCTCAGGGTGTTGAGCTCCTAATTTGTTGGGCAGTGCATCCAAATGAGAAAATACTTAATGTTCGTTTGTTTGTTTGTGAGTCTCAACTACTGACTGAACAATCTGTGCAGTGGGCGATGGTCGACTGAAGGTACGTGCTCTGCCACATGGATGCTTGGCAAAGGTCTGGCTGGTTCTACCGTGGGCATCTTCGGCTTGGGTGGCATCGGCAAGGAAATACTGAAGAGACTCGCAGTCTTTGATGTTTCAAAGTTCCTTTACAACAGCCGTTCGGAGAAAACACTTGGTAAACTTATGAAAAGTTCACGGATTCATAATACGAATTAAAAGACTTTAACAACTAGGACGTCAAGTCTGTGTTGCTGTGACTAAATTTCACGAATTTTTTTTTGTTATGTTTATCTTCACAAAAGTCTTGACTATCCTCTGTCCATTTTATCAAGACAGTTTGGGGGCGACAGCGTTGCCGATTCTATGAGCATTTCTGAGATTTCGTTGGGCCTATATCTTAGCCCCGCCCACTACCTGTATATAAAGAAATCTTAGGAATGCCCACATAATTGGTAATGCTACAGAGGAATTTGACCACGCCCAAACTGCCTTGATCAAATGGACTGAACATAACTGCGGAGACTCATTGGTTGTCGATGATTACCGGAGCGATGTGAACCCGTCGGTTAATGTGGAAACTGTTGTGTTAGCTTTTGTTTTCATTTTGTCCCCCTCAAAATACTTTCTTAGCTGCTGTAAAGGATTAAACTGGGACCGCAAGCAGCTGAATAAGTAGTGAAATGTTGTAGTAGTAGAAGCAGTAGAATTTTTGGTGGTAGGAATTTTGATTAAGTTTTGTTTATTGAAAATTTAAATGCGAAATAATATCTAAGAAAACGTATCAGATACCTGCTCCATCTTTAGTTCTGTAAAAACATAAATGTCAAGTAGCCGCAAAAACAAAGTTTATCTTTGTGCCGCAGAAACAAGTTATTGCATAATTCGCGGATGACTTTGTTTTCACATTCTCGGCCATATAAGGGAAGAAAGAAGGGTGGCATTACGTGTTTTGCTGCACTCCAGCGCCACTCACAAATTTCCGCTGCACTGTCAGTCTGTGATCTATCAGAGCTCCAACAGGGTCCACGTATGTTGCGATGGTCCACGGGCCTCTACTTTCCTCCCTTTTCACTTATTTTAGCACCACACTAAACATCACCACGGCACCACAATAGGTCGGTAGAAGCATACCATTCAAGAAGAGACTCGGGCCGTCAGCCTAATTAAGCAGGGAGTGCCTGTGAGCCGCGCGTAACTGTCGGCATCTAAAACTAGAAAAAAAGGCGCTTTCTGTATCCGGAACCTTATTATGAAATGATCTACCAAGAGAGCTAAAAGTCTCTCTACAATCTCGCTTAAAATAGGTCCTTTCAAAGCAAGTTGCTTTGAATAATTACATCATGATTCCCTCCGTTGGTGGTTATCTCGTGCTGTATACTTACGCTCATAGATATGCGTACTTGCTCGAGCTCAATGGACTCCTGTTTATCATGTGCTCTAGAATTAGATAGCAGCCTGTACTATTAAACGACAAGTTGTTTCGGTTGATCGTTTCTGTTTGTCATCTCTTATATTTTACTTTCTGCTGGCCCTTTAATGTTAAGAATACACGCGTGAGAATATCTCGTTATATTTACCGATTTCTGTTTAAAATATGTCAAGAAATTAGCAGCCTGTATCTTTAGTACTAGGATTTTGTGCCCCTATGTCTGGAGATTGTATTTTACCTTTGATATGGTTGCCCTATGTATTTGCAAAGTTTGCGAAGGATTCTCAATCACTCCAGAATTCGAGGGGTACTGTGTACATAGATAAGTTTCCTCATGTCATCTATGGGATTCTACTCTCATCTGTGCTGTAGTGAAGGGTACAGCAGAACTCCCCAAACGGAAACTTCGGAAATAGAGAAAACCTAAGAAAGCAAGGCCCCTGACGCTGGGAAACATGGTAAAAGGGAGACCACTTATTGCTATGTAAAATGAATTGTACTGAAGGCTGGCACCAAAATACGTCAATTAATTAAAAGAAAATAATAATAAAAACCAATAACAGCAAACAAAAGTTGTCGTCACACACTCTTAGTAGTATATTTTAACTGTTTGATTTTATAAACTCATGTAATTCTCATCAAAGGAAACGTTTGTCGAGGAAACAAACATTCTATACCCCTTGTCGTCTCCTAAATGAGTTCTCCTGGAACCAGTTAAGACGATCAACTGGTCAGTCTCTATAGTTTCGGGGAAGATTCCTTGTACCACCATACGTCACAATCTATAACACGTAAGTTGTGCAGTTTTGGCACTTATGGTACTTGGTTACTTACGTTCATTCTCTTACTCTTGAACAAACGTCACTTCTGTACGCACGTGTGAGTAGAAGTCTTCGTTAATCACATTGTGGTTTGTCCCGATGAGAAGTGTGTCCCATGTAAATGTGTAATTACTCGCAAGTGGCAGGAGGCACGACGCTGAGCTTGCCTTGGCCGGTTTTCAGTCCCCTTTTCGAAGGCTGTGTGGATCTTGGCCTGGATTCCGTGGAATGGCCGTCTATATCCGGAGCGGATTCTGTGCTTACCGGCAGTCAGTGCACGAATGCGCCTGTCATGAGATCATCGTTGTGAGGGTGTGTGGCTGACTGAATAATTATTATTTATTCTCCTTATATTGGAGCCCTGCAACTGATGATTCTCTTTATGACTGTTTATTGACAGCGATGGCCTCGATCCAGAGCACGGATCCCAAGGCAGTGTTTGTTTTTGTGGGTGATGTTAATGCACACCACAGGGACTGGTTGGGATCTGCATCACCGACTGATTGTCATGGTGTGGCTGCGTTGGACTTTTGCACCTTGTCTAGTTGTGTGCAGCTT
>LQNS02278183.1:10540728-10559840 GCA_001587735.2 Parhyale hawaiensis | reverse complement strand
GTTGCCCGCAGATGTTTTTATGCGTTTTTGTTGCCTGTGTTGGAGTATTGCTCACCAGTCTGGGCTTCAGCTGCTGACACTCACTTGCGTCTGTTGGATCGACTTGTTAGTTCAGCCAGCAGGCTGTGCACTGATAATGATCTTGTGAACCTGTCCCGCAGGAGAAGAGTAGCAGAGTTATGCATGCTTTATAAGGTGTACAATAATAAGAGTCATTGGTTGTATTCTTCTCTTCCTGCCCTCAAGGTTTTTGGGAGAGCGACTCGTGCTGCGTGCGGAGCGCACTCCTTCACTTTGGATGCTGTCAGATATCGAACTAATCAGTTCTGTCGGTGCTTCGTGGCCTGGTCGGCTAAGGTTTGGAATTTGTTGCCGGCATCGGCCTTTGGTCGTATTGGCTTGCAGGCGTTTAAGTGAGCTGTGAATGGTTTTTTGTTGGATTTCCATTAGCAGCGTTTTGGACTTCCCGGTGTTGCAAGATGCTTCATTTGGGTTGAATTATCCGTCCGTGGGAGCTCAGGCGGGAAGTTTTAATAATAATAATTATGGGTTTTATGTAAAATAGAATTATACTGCTATTTGTCCCTTTGGTTATATGGAGTTACACTGCACTCAATGGCAACAATGCGAAATACAGTATTCTGAAACTGCAGTGAACTCCAACGTCAGTTAAGGTTATTATTATCACGCTGGTAGTTTTAATGGATGAGCTGACGAACCTAAGAGCTATACCGGGAGCCTTCTCCACAGGGGATGTTGCAGCTGACCACAATTCTTGCTTAGGAGGTTAGTTTTGTAAAGTTAGGTAGTGTCTTTTTTTTCTCCCTTTCTGTACCGTAAGGTGGACTGTCGATCGAAATAGGAACTGATCTCTTACTCGGGACACCTCTAATCTCTCTCGTGTGGAAGGCCACGAAATGGGCCGTCCTCTCGTGTGTCTTTTCGTATTCTTTGCACCTTTCTCCTGCCAGAAGTAGTGCACTTCGCCAACTTATGCTATGTATATGGCAGAGGAGAGCCGATGTGAGATTCGACATTCCTACTCGAGCATCGTGGCATCACTGTGCGGGTTGCCCCTTGAACAGAAGCGGTGGTTAAACAAATCATTTAACAATAACAATAATTCAATTGATGAAAACCGTCTAATTATGAGATAGAAATACATGATTTTTAATTTACATGTTTGTTCTGTAGGTCGAGCTGTATAGTACCGCCATACCTATTCGATTGTATTGTATGTAATAGTATTTAGTCAATCAGGTGAAATAATGTAGACCATACAGATTGCAGATCTCTCCTGGAAAAGAAAATATAAAAACGCACTTCCCTTATTTTAATGAAACAAGCTATCATCAGCAGAAAACATGATCGTTATATTCTTCTCCGTGGGATTGTAATCGTATAGAAGTACTAGTACAGTGCTTGTTTAGTTACCGAGTTTGGTGTGTGATAACACGAGCCTTGTAGACTAGGTTGTAAATTCGTAGCGGTAATATTATTATGAAGAGAATGTACCTACGCGATATTGTTTACTATAAGCTGTTCTAGAATAATCCAAGAATACCTCACACCTGTGAAGCAATATATGATATATATATATATTCTAAAACAATTGTTATCTAGCCTTATCTATGCCTGGCACCCCTAAAATACTTTTGCTATTTCCTCGAACCACTACAAAATTAACTAGAGCACTCTGAGAGCGCATACCTCCGCCAAAGTGAGGCAACGGTAGCAAAAAATTCAAATTGGCTCTGAAACCGTAATTTTCTTTGTATAATCTCCAAAATTGGATCATTTGTGTCTTTTGATAGTAGTAACAGCTTGTGCAATTTTCTTGAAGATCCGTTCATAACTTGTTGAGTTATGCTGTTGACAAACGCTATGACAAACATGAGTCAAACATGGAAACAAACAAAGCGATCTGCACCAAAATTTAATCATTAATGTCTTCTGACATTACTAACAACCCCTATAAATTTCTTGAAGATCCATTCATTATTTTTTGAGTTATTGTGCTAACAAGCATAAAATTAAAAACAAAGACAAACGGACGAATGAACAAACGGATCATTACCAAAATTTGGTCATTCACGCTTTGTTATATATTCAACAACTCATGTTAATTTCATCAAAATCTATCCATAACTTTTTGAGTTATGGCATTGAGAAAAAGGAGGCAGACAAACAAACAAACAAACGGATGGACATATCTTCACCAAAATTTAATCATCTGTTCCTCCTAACATAACTAACAATCCCTGTAAATTTCCTCCAAATCGGTTCATAACTTTTTGAGTTATCTTGGTGACAGACAGACAAAGAGACAGACAGACAGATAAACACGACGAAAACATAACCTCCTTGGCGGAGGTAATAACAGATATGATGACAAAGAACTAAAATAATATCAATTTACGCTACAAACTCAAGTTTATTTATACATGACGTTGAAATAATCTAGGACTTTGCGATTTTTGACTTGAAAGCTCATTTCGCAACACCGGGGGGGAGGGGTTGCGACCACTCGAGGTTGGCAACTTCTGCTGCTCTAAAACGATTGATTTTGCTGTCTCCTGTCTAGAAGTTTCAATGTCCTGCCATATGCAACTTGGAAAGCATTGTCTGATTGCCTTTTATGTTTTGCTCTATGTATAAGATTGTACCCTATGTACTACTGGTAACGTTAAAATCAAGAATACCTCGACTTGTTGTAGAAATAAATGACATATATCTATCTTGAACTGAATTTCAGCCGAGTGTCCCTCTTCAAACTTATAAATTCGGTTACCATCTCCCTGCCGGGACCATACCGTCACGCTAAGTGGGGTGTGGGCACAAGAGAGTCACCTGGGCAGTCCTTGCTGTTGTTTTTCTCTTGCGCCCGCATCTCACTTTGCGTGGAGGTATGGTTCCGGCAGGGGGTGTGGCAGCCAGCTGATTTTTTAAGCTTGAAGGACACTCGGCTCACAGTCAGTTCGACAGCTAGGCGGTTCACACGCACTCCCTGCTCGATTAGGCTGACGGCCCGAGTTTTTTCTTCAATGGTAAGCTTCTTCCTCTCCATTGTGATGCCGTGGTGGTTTTTGGGTATGGTGACAAAATAAGTGAAAAGGTGGAAAGTAGAGGCCCATGGACCAGCAACATACGTGTACTATGCTCGAGCTCTGATAGATCACAGACAGACTGTGTAGCGGGGATTTGCGTGTGGCACTGAGGTGAAGCAACGCACTTCATACCACACTTTTCTCTTCTCTTATATTGCGCCTACCCTAGGGGAATGCGAAAACAAAGTTATTTGCAAAGTATGCGATAACTTTGTTTTTCCGGCTCAAGGGTAAACTTTGTTTTGCACTCACTGTAGTTTTTCACTAAGCGTAATCTATGAAAGGATGTAGTTGATGAAGAGTGCTAAGATCATCTATTGACTAACTTTAAAGGATACTAAGTTTAAGTTGGGTTTGAGCTTGTAAATAAAAAGATACCTACTCTAAAGTACCAAAAATGATGTTGATAGTTCTCAGGATGTCAAAATTGTCTACTGTTACACGGGCACATCCTGGTCGGCAAGTAAGCACACTCAAGACTGAGGTGGGTTGTCTAATATGTTACCTGTACGGAAACTGTGCGCACGTAATGGCTATGGCACACGCTAGTCAAAAGAGTGAGTATCGTCGTCTTTTCGTCCGAACGTTATGTTGAATTCTTGGGAACACAGCTTAATGATTGCCAAGAAATGGCGTAAAAATGTTTACCGTCAGTTCAGTTACTCCGCAAGTGCCGCTAGTCAACTTTCGGACATATCATTATATCTGGAGGGATTTATAACTTTAGATTCTCTGCAAGTGTGTGCTATTTAATGCATCGAAACATTCGGACGAAAAGATGACTATAATCGTTCTTTTGACCAGCGTGTTGCATGGCCATAACAGAGCTTCTAGCTACCAGTTTTATCCTGCACTTCAGCGCCCTATCGATTTTGCAAAGAAAAATTGATGACGGCGCCATAATACTTTTTCCTGTCGTAATCTCTGAGTTGTGTGTCAGAGATGTGGGTAACTTTGTCCATCACTTAAATTGCGCCTTATTATAACGTTAATATTTCAGTAAATACCCAATGGTGCTGTACCTTCATGAAGAATTGTGTTTCACTTATTTTTATGCCCACATTATTTAACATGATTGTTAATCATAAATGTCCCCAGACTCGTCTTACCCTGCCGCCGAGTACGTGAGCTTCGACCGCCTGGTCCGCGAGAGCGACTTTGTCCTTTGCATGGCGGCTCTCAACGACCAGACGCGTCACAAGTTCGACCGACAGGCCTTTACTGCCATGAAGTCCAGCGCTGTCTTCATCAACACTTCTAGAGGAGGTGAGTCCATACTAGTTGTTATTTGAGTGTTACGCATATCTTAGTGCGTGTAAGCTTAAGGTTACTAGAGAGACCTCTGAACGGTAGAGATCAGCTTCATACATTTGGTTATACAAGTAGTTATCTCAAGACCTCACAAGAATAGTCCTCTTCGGGACAAACCCCTCCAAAATGGACACAGAGCTACTGTACCTTGGCCGGCAGGTTTGGTGGACCAAGACGCTCTCATCTGGGCGCTGCAGACTGGGCAGATCTGGGCTGCTGGTCTGGATGTGATGACTCCCGAGCCTCTACCTCCAGACCATCCCCTCACCCTCCTCCCTAACTGCAGTAAGTGCAGCTTTTGTTACATTCCCAACTGCAGGGTGTTCCTCTGCCTCCTGACCATCCCCTCACCCGCCTCCCCAACTGCAGTAAGTGCAGCTTCTGTTACATTCCCAACTGAGTTCCTCTGCCTCCTGACCATCCCCTCACCCGCCTCCCCAACTTGCATAAGTCCTGTCTTTTGTTATCCCCATGTTAGCGTCGGACGTTACCTGCTGCACAGTAGTGCTGAGGGTCCCGAGTACGATCCTCAGCCAAGGCGCGGTCTTTCTCAAGAGCGCTTCGCGAGCTGAATCAGCGAATTTGCTTGGTGCGCACAGCTTTCGTGGGGGTACTTACCTTAGGGTAGGAGTGTGGCGGGTCGTTGAACCTTCAGTTCGGTGCCATAGTTCTTAGCTACCCGTCGTCGATTGCAGATGTACTTACTCCTCTGGGTCCAGTTGGCCTATGTCTGCTACACGAACCAGTACGTGTCGGTTTCCCAGGGGAGGGTGCAGTCGAAGTTGACTTTACCTCTACATTCCCAACTGTAAGGAGCTCCCCTACCTCCTAACCATCGCCTCCCGAGCTGCAGTAAATGCCGTCTTTAGAAACCGGTTCCCTAGTATTAAAACTATGAAATATAAGGAATGAAGTACTGGTCTCCCTGTAGAGAAAGCCAAGCCATGTAGTACCGCTCCTTGTCGTGTACAAATGGCTATCAGGTATAGCCTCCGAGAACCGAAAGCCATGAAGTACAGACCCCGTATACAGAAGACCATGAAGTACGTCCCTTCAGTGCATCGGGACATTGAGTACAGGCCCGTGTACGTAAGGCTATGGAGATCAGGCTCCGTGTACAGCAGGGACCATAAAGACACATTAACTGAACTTCACTTGTAACTAGTTGCAATTTGTGTGCAGCTCTGCTGCCTCACATCGGCAGCGCTGAGGAGCGCACCAGAGCAGCCATGGCTGAGCTGGCGGCCGACAACCTCATCAGTGGACTCGCTGGAGCCGAGATGCCGCAGCGCCTCTGCTGAAATACTCGCAAGCGCCTTCACGCTAAGCTGCAAGGCTGGCGTCATTACCCTTGCTTCAGTTTGGCCCTTTGCTCAGTTTTTTGTTCTGTTTCACTGTGGTTATTCTCATTTCTTTCTTTTGTGCTGCTTTTCTCTTTACTTTATCTATTCCTCCTATCCTTACTGAATTACTGGACTCAAGCTCCTGACTCCCTTGTGCCTGAACACTCTGCTAGTCCGTTCATGTGGAGAGTGTAGGTGCAATAGGAGCTGCAAATTAATGCTAAAATTAATACAAAAATCTTTCTTGCCATGATTTGTCGAAAACGGGACGATCTTAAATTGAAGAGACGGTACATATTGCGAAATCATCCAAACTGAATACGTGCTTCTCAGCGACGGAGTGTCAGACTCACTGATGCTAGTACCGCGGATGCCCTTCCTGCCAGACAGATGTAGTCGTCCCTTGTTTGGCTTGGTCCCATCAGAAATGGGGATAGCCGGATGTGAGAGAGGGTTGCAGTTACTGCTTGTGCTCTCCATATCTGACGCTGTAGCTCCAGGGTTGCGGAGTCGGATGATTCAAGGTCCGACTCCGACTCCCAGCCCTCCAGAATTTCCGACTCATTTGGGACATTAAATTGAGGACATTAAAACAATTTGGGTAAAACTTTTGCACCTGGTACATTATGTGAGGGGGGCATGGGGGGCAAAATAATCAATTTTCTACCGATTGAAATTTGCATAGTATATATATGTATTTTTGAAAATAAAACACATTCTACTCCTACAATTTTTATTATTTAAGCTTTAGTTATTATTATTATTATTATTATTATTATTAAAACTTCACGCCTGAGCTCCCACGGACAGGTAACACAACCCAAATGAAGCATTTGCAACACCGGGAAGCCCAAAACGCTGCTGAAGGAAATCCAGCAAAAAAACATTAACTGCCGACTTAAAAGCCTGCAGGCCAACACGACCAAAAGCCGATGCAGGCNCCTGACCATCCCCTCACCCGCCTCCCCAACTGCAGTAAGTGCAGCTTTTGTTACATTCCCAACTGCAGGGAGTTCCTCTGCCTCCTGACCATCCCCTCACCCGCCTCCCCAACTGCAGCTTTTGTTACATTCCCAACTGCAGGTAGTTCCCCTACCTCCTGACCACCCCCACCCTCCTCCCCAACTGCAGTAAGTCCCGTCTTTTGTTACATTCCCTAACTTTAGGGACTGAAGTACTCAGCCTCTTGATTATCCCCTCATGGGGGGGAAGTGCTCCATACAGTGTCTCTTTGTGCACTTTCAGGCGTACGCGATACAGAGTCTCAAATGCGTGCGCCATACAGCGTTGCCAATTAGTGCGCGATACAACATTTCAAATGCGAACGCGATCCATTGTCCCTTCGCAAATACGTGTGCAATATAGCTATTCATACGTTTTGCCCTCCAACCTTATTTCGGCGTGAGCATAAACGTCTGTATTCAAGATATTACTTTTTTACTTCCTAAAATCATCACCCAAAAGTGAATAACTTCAATATTCATGCACACGATATCATTCTCCGCCGGGAAAGGGCCCTGATCTATTGTAATAATTCTTATTTTTTTCTTTTATTATTACAAAACGATTCACGAAGATGCTTTATGGATTGTGCATAGTTTTACCATTTATGAGATATTGAGATATATTTTCTCTCAGGAATATTTTTTAATTCATAGCTTTACCCTTAACTCTAATAGTACGAATCTACCATCTCCATACATCCTTAGGACCTTAGATATCTAGTTTTCTTTCCTTGATGATAGTTACGCTTTTATGAAATTGAACATTTTTGTATTGTGTTTTGCTAGAAAACGAGTTGAGGTGAAACTTTACATAATGTATGTATTATCCGTTTGAGCCAATGTACACCCAAGCCTAATTTCAGGAATTTGTTCCGTTGAACCCCCTCATGACACTTCCCTAGTCCATCTCGCACCCTGGACTCCCAGATAACCAGCTCCCGCTGCGCACATGCCGCTTTGTATGACTGTACATTGCATAGGCCAGGACAACCTCTGTGGGATTCCCCTTTCGATACAATGCAGATACGACAAATCCACGCTTCATAGATTTGTACCAGTTTTAACACTACAGCATGCGACCGTTACACCCAAGAAAGAAGAAGAAAGACAGAAAAACCATTTATTGCTCTCATATGGTACTGTGTCCAACAAGATCAGGGCGCAGCACCTGAGGGTTTCATGCTTAAAACTAACTTGAGAATAACCCTAAACACTAGCATCAGAGAATTATACATAATTATGGTCTGCTGATAATCACTGGCACAATGCCTACACATTATGAATGAAATGATAAGAGAAACGTAGGCTACACAGAGTAAAAGCAAAATAGGTTTCTTGGGAGTATGAAGTACCGTCTGCAAAACACGATTGGCTCAAAAAAAGAGAATCGAACGAAGTTTTTTTTCTATTGAGAGCATGAATGGCGGCGTGCAGAAAACAGTCGGCTAAGTCAAGGTGTAGCGAACTAGTTAACACGATTATAAGGATTTCAAAATAGGGAGAAAAGTGGGATGTGAAATTTAGAAGATGTAGACCAGCTAGCCCTTTTCAAGAGTGAAAGAGAAACGGACATGTATTACAAGAAATAAAAATAAAGTCTAAAGACAACGCAGTTAGAATTACAGTGCACATTATGATATGATAGAAAAAGAGAGAAAATGTAGAACTAAAACTAGACATACTGTACTGTGTGACAAAGGAAAAGAAAAAAGCGACAACAGTCGCGTTGCCCCGGTAACACAACTTTGGATGACTCACCCACTTCCGAACGACGCTGTTCTAGAAACCTATTCTTCGCTAGTTCCAAACAGCCTCTAGCAACCACGCAAACGATATTAGCGCCTGCATGGTGAGCGCTATCTGCCCTAGGGTGATAACTCGGTCACGATCCCGTCTGAGACAGGAATTTTTATTCCTTAGTAACACTTTTTCCGGAGAAAGAGATTATATCTTCATTACGTAGCGCATGCAGTACTGTACATTCGACTAGATTTTAGATGGAGCATGTATTTTCCCATAGATAATCATATAGAAGCATAATTGTATTCCATCTTTGTCCTAAGAGGCATCACAATATTACGCCAACGTGCAGCGCATACATTCTTCCGCCCCAGGGGTAGATGCTGGTGGGGCCCTTTACCTGCCAAAAGATTGAGGGTCCTAAGTGCCGTCTCCGTCGGACATGTTGCAGCTTGCCGCAGTTCCGGCTGACAAGATATATGTATTTTCTAACATCAGATAGGCTCTCAATACTCCCCCTCTATTTCGGGAGGTGGGCCGCTAATTGAGGTGGCCGACCTATACCACGAGGCCTCAACCTTCCCCCGTACGTACGGAGGGCCATGGAAGAGACCGTCTACAGAGGCGTAAAGTAATCGAACTGTGTAATCATAGATACAATGAAAACGTTAATCAAACTCTGGCCAATCTTGTTGCATTTAAAATTGTTTTCGTATGTCTAGTTTTAGTATTACATTTTCCTCATATTTATCATAGAATGAAGACGTTAAACAAAATCTGGCGTCTGGCAATTTTTGCCCCGTGTTAGCTTTAAGCATAAAAATAAAAAGACTCATGTTACGGTGTTAGCTTTAAGACTAAGAATTAAACACTCATGGTGCTGCGCCCTCCTAATATGTTGAGTACCGCATCCATATGTGAAAATGATTTATTTTCAATCTGCTTCTTTGCTAAAATTCTTAAGCTAACCGTGACAGACACTCTCGAGCATAGCAAACATCTTAGTTAATTCATATCTTCTAACGTGATCTCTGTTTATATTCTTTTCTAATGCCCCACAGGCTGTTTTACATATATAAATCCTTGTCTATCACAAATAGGAAAATCACGGTTATATAATTGAATTAAATTTGAAATATGCAGCGTCTCTTTCACTGTAATATAATCTATCTATTCTATTTTAATTCAATTTTGTTCCATTATTAGCATTACTAGCTATTTCTTGGAATTCATGTCTGTTTCTCACTCACTCCTGAATTTGGTTAGCTGGTCTATATATTCTAAATTTCCCATCGCACCTTTCTTCTTCTTTTTTTTTAATCCCTGTAAACGTAACAGTTTTTAATCCGCAGCTACTCGCCCTAGCTCACTTTAGGCTGCATACTGTATTTCATAATCTAAAAAAAAATTCACATCACTTCTGTGTAACCAACGCCCCTCTTAACGGAAAATAGTGTCAGTATTATCTCCTNCTTAGTTAATTCATATCTTCTAACGTGATCTCTGCTTACTATTCTTTTCTAATGCCCCACAGGCTGTTTTACATATATAAATCCTTGTCTATCACAAATAGGAAATCACGGTTATATAATTGAATTAAATTGGAAATATGCAGCGTCTCTTTCATTGTAATATAATCTATCTATTCTATTTTAATTCAGTTTTGTTCCATTATTAGCATTACTAGCTATTTCTTGGAATTCATGTCTGTTTCTCACTCACTCCTGAATATGGTTAGCTGGTCTATGTATTCTAAATTTCCCATTGCACCTTTCTTCTTCTTTTTTTTTTAATCCCTGTAAACGTAACAGCATTTAATCCGCAGCTACTCGCCCTAGTTCACTTTAGACTGCAAACTGTATTTCATAATCTAAAAGAAAAATTCTCATCACTTCTGTGTAACCAACGCCCCTCTTAACGAAAAATAGTGTCAGTATCATCTCCTTATTTAGATGCGAGCCTTGTTCTAGTAAATTCACTGCAAATTTAATGCCAATTGTCTCTTATGTTACTTTTTAGTATTATTCTTATGGTAGTATTAAGCATGAAAACCTCAGGATACTGTGTCCTAACCTTGTAGGACACAGTCTCCAGATGAGAAATAAATGTTCTCATTATTAATTTGTGTGCAGCTCTGCTGCCTCACATCGGCAGCGCTGAGGAGCGCACCAGAGCAGCCATGGCAGAGCTGGCGGCCGACAACCTCATCAGTGGACTCGCTGGAGCCGAGATGCCGCAGCGCCTCTGCTGAAATTGCTTATCCCTACACCTGCCAGCGTGTCATGCTTATAGCTGCTCAACGCCGTACGAAATGGTGAAGTCATATGTATATATGTTGTACAGAATCATGACATTCCATGAGTTTGCAAATCCAGCTATATTATTGCGTGCAATTAGTCTACTGTAGAAGCGTGTGCGTTGCTTACGACAATACTACAGAAGAGCTTTCCCATCAGCCAGGCTCTTGCTCTTCTGGTTGTTAAGTTATCAGCATTAACGTGGGGAAAGAGAAACATAGACTATTCATATTGACTTCTAAGAGTCTCAAGTCGTACGAAATGTACAATTATATTTATAAATGCAAGATTTTGGCCATCGCTTTAGTCTAAGATTACAACACATGGCTTGCTAGAAAATTTTGTATAAGCATTTTTCTATTATTCTTCTGTTATCGTCGACGTTCATGGATTTATTTTCACAATTAACGCATCATATAATGTCGGTCGTTCTGTGATGTACATATCCACTCATTCCTGTGCGCTTGTTTCATTATCCTTTTTTGCTATTATTTTACGTTTTAAACTCGTAACTTGTTCTTTCTTTCATCTCCAGTAGTAGATTCTCATACTTGAGACATGACAGACTTGTAAAAATGCAGATTCTATGATAAATTTAGGAAAAATGACATACCGTTTACGTAAATACAGTGGAAATATATAGTAGTACTGCCTCTTTGTCCAGCAGTTAGCGTCCACTTGTCATGTTGGTCCGGTAGAAAGTATCCAGTTGTTATGTTGGTTCAGTTGTAAGTGTCCGTCAACCAGGAAACAAAGAGTGTAACAGGAGGACTCAATGGGGCTAGTGTAAAATTTAGCCGTGACCGCATGTCGGCGAATGGTGTCACGGCGACGAGTCGATGTTGTTGATGGTGGGACCTCAGGCCTTCGTTGGTTGTGCTCTTAATCCTAGCCAAAAATATAAACAGTAATATATCTTGACGCGAGAGAAACCTTAGGAACAGTTATTGATCAAATCTTCTATACTTGACGATAATTATTCCACCGAGTTTTGTGTGTGGGTGTAGCTCAAGTAACTGGCCAGTCAGGAGCGGGAGATTTAATGAATTAAGTTGAATAAATGCGGTGATATGTTGAAATAAGTTTATTATTCGATTAGTTTATGTTATCTACATTTGTTATGCGCTTGAGGATTGAAATTTGTAACTGACGACGATTTTTCTGGCAAATTTAGTAAAATACTTATTGGCTGTTCAGCCGTACAGTATGTCGATGTTGACGTCATAGTGACGGCACTTTTTATGCTAGTTTTCGTGGGTCCTCCCGTTACGCTCTATGCTTCCTGGTGTCAACCGTCACTGCAGGGCTGCTACTTGCTGCTTCCCACGCCCTACAAATGTTTCTTATGACTGTCATCTCTATTGAGTAAATATTCAGTCACTATGCATACTTTAAGTTATGTGTAACCAAATTTCAATTTCTTTTTAGGTATTGCTCCAGTTTTTCAAAAAATTTCTTGTATGGTGGAAAACTTTGGGCATTTTAAAAAGTTTTGTGTAGCACATGAGGGAATAAAGCCAAGCTTGGCGAAGAAATTACCTTGGTGATCCATAGCACTTCGTTAAACACAGGTGGACTCGCCATAAAAATGACGGAAAAGAATTTACTGTAACCAGTTTTTATTTTTGGTGTCATTCTACAGTTTGGACGATGCATGACATCCATCATAGCCAAAGCCTAACATTTATTCAAAGTAATAGCAGCCATTTTGGTAAGCACACAGTTCTTTTTGTTGATTTTTCAGAGCAGGTCCAAATACTGTAAAAAATAATTTCTACTGGTGACAATTTTTTGAAAATAAATGCAACTAAACTGCTAAGTTAATAGCTTCAGCCTCTGCCAAAGTTATGATTCGTGAGAGACCGATGGGCGGCGAGCTTCTCGCGAGCTATGTGCCCGGGCGCTCGATTGTGAGACTCTGTACGTTACAGCCGCAGACAAAGCGTGACACATGCGCACAGCGAAGCGCTCCTCACCGTAAACTTCGATGCTGTGGACTACAAGCGACTAAACTTGGATCCCTTCTCGCTGGCCACAGACCGCTTCTTTGCGGGCATATGAGCCACTTGAAGGTTGGGTTTCTGAGAGCCCTCATGTGAGGAAATGCACATAGAAGGCAAGTGAGCTCCATAGAGCCGACGGCACCCAGTTTCTGCTCCGGGAACTTGATGGGCTTGTAATTTATGTTGCAAGCCTCACCTCCCAAGAGCTAGAGCAAACGTTACTTGTTGTTTAACGGTCACTCTTTCCTAGAGGAGAATTTGACCTGCAACGGTACCTAACTTGTTGCATTGACCGTCTGCATCCAGGTGCTGCAAGGAGTGGTGCGGTGTAACCGACTCACGTCACTCAAATTCTCCCCTGGTTTGGTCCCTTCACGACTTTGGTTTGACTGAGGCACGGCCCCACTTGAGTGGTAACGTGGACCGACCAGGGCCTGCAGCACTTGCCAAGAAGGTGGTGCTCAAGTGCCACCCTCTTGAAGGCAACTCAACGACAGCGACCATTCGAGACTGTCTTGACGTCCTAAGAGTCGCTTGGCACTGCTGGGGAAGTTTTAAAAGCGCTGGTTTCATGGATGCAAAAATACAATTTAATACAAGCGATAATTGTGACATCATTGTTGTCGATAATTTTTTTGTAGAACTACTTACGAATTACCCGTATGTGTGTCTTTGGCTGTGCTAACAGCAGTATTCTACATTATCTAGTATCGAATGAACGGTACCTGTACTGTGGGACACAGTATCTTATTGCAGAAGCAGCAGTAGGTATACTGTATACAGAGAGGGAGTACCGAATGAAGGGGGAACTATCTTACTAAAATTCAAGCTCTCTGCTAGTATTTTCCGGAATTTGTCTTTGCTGCCAGCATGAGTTGAACTTCCTGTCTATGCACATTAAAGTAAATGAATTGTTCATAGTTCAGACAGTGGATTCTACTCGGTGCTCATTTAATTAACAACTACGTTTGTTCATTAGTAGATCCAATATCTGCCTATGCAATCCAAATACAGAGGAAGGGAACATAAAATATATCAATATTCAAATGCATAATAAATATTGATATTTGTTGTAGTCTATTGATTTATTTCTGCAAAAGTATCAAGAGCAGCAGGCAAAGCTGTTGAGCCTGCTGGGCGCGGCCGTTGTTGGGTTCTTACGTGTCACTTCTCATTGAGATTCTGCTAGCAAATTTGGGTCATTGCCACCACACAACATCGATCTACCAACATCTGATTACGGCTAGTCGAGCTCACTATATATTTGCTCTAGGTACATCAAATCTTGTAGATAGCAGTGGAAAATACTCATGGAATGTACACTTCGAAACATTTACTCTAACTTTGTGGACCTACAGTCAAGTCTGGAAAGAAATGAAAGGCCCACATTATGGGTACGAAATGAACTAGCATTTTTACTGCAAGAGAGGGAGTTCATTTGTTAAGTACCCCAAATGTGGGTCTTTCATTTCTTCCCTAATTGACGATATGGTTAATCTGATTTTCAGAGTCTTGGACACTATATTATCTGTTACTGTGACTCGTGTAATACAAAACAAGCTCATAACACAGAAATGGATCTGCCAAAAGTAGTCATCACATGGTGTCAAATGCCCAGTATTCTCACCGAATTGCTCGAACCAAAGTAAGTGTAAATTTTCTACTGTAGCATTACGATGAAAATATTAGTATAAATAGTGCAATTACACTAATTATATTCTTGGTCTGCTATGTATCACTAAACTTTTCGTCGTAGCACGCGAAACTTCCTGTGTTGTCATACACCAAAAGATTCATTTATTGTCACGCATGGAAAGCCTCCTCGGTCGTTATAAACAGAAGCTTCCTTTGTTGTCATCGTAAGCTTCCTTTGTCTCACACTGCAAGCTCCCTGTGTTATGCACCGTTAGCTCCCTTTGTTGTCACGCGCCATAAGCTTCATTTGTTATCATGCACCGTGAGCTTCCCTTGTTGTCACGCACCGTAAGCTTTCTTTGTTATCATGCACCGTAAGCTCCCTTCGTTGTCACGCACCGTAAGCTTCCTTTATTCTCACGCACCGTAAGATTCATTTGTTATCATGCACCGTAAGCTCCCTTTGTTGTCTCGCACCGTAAGCTTCCTGTGTTATTTGCACTGTAAGCTTCCTTTGTTGTCACGCGATGTAAGCTTCCTGTGTTATTTGCACTGTAAGCTTCCTTTGTTGTCACGCGCCGTAAGCTTCATTTGTTGTCACGCGCCGTAAGCTTCCTTTGTTGTCACGCGCCGTAAGCTTCCTTTGTTGTCCCGCGCCGTAAGCTTCCTTCGTTGTCCAAGTGCTTCATTTGTTGTCACGGCCGTAAGCTTCTTTTGTTGTCACCCACCGTAAACTTCCTTTGTTGTCACACGCCGTAAGCTTCCTTTGTTATCACACGCCGTAAGCTTCATTTGATGTCCCGCGCCGTAAGCTTCCTTCGTTGTCCAACACCGTGAGCTTCATTTGTTGTCACGGCCGTAAGCTTCTTTTGTTGTCACCCACCGTAAACTTCCTTTGTTGTCACACGCCGTAAGCTTCATTTGTTGACACGCGCCGTAAGCTTCCTTTGCTGTCACGCACTGTAAGCTTCAATTGTTGTCACGCACTGTAAGCTTCCTTTGTTGTCACACACCGTAAGTTTCCTTGGTTGTCACGCACCGTAAGCTTTCTTTGTTATCATGCACCGTAAGCTCCCTTTGTTGTCTCGCACCGTAAGCTTCCTGTGTTATTTGCACTGTAAGCTTCCTTTGTTGTCACGCGCCGTAAACTTCCTGTGTAATTTGCACTGTAAGCTTCCTTTGTTGTCACGCGCCGTAAGCTTCATTTGTTGTCACGCGCTGTAAGCTTCCTTTGTTATCACACGCCGTAAGCTTCATTTGATGTCCCGCGCCGTAAGCTTCCTTCGTTGTCCAACACCGTGAGCTTCATTTGTTTTCACGGCCGTAAGCTTCTTTTGTTGTCACCCACCGTAAACTTCCTTTGTTGTCACACGCCGTAAGCTTCATTTGTTGTCACGCGCCGTAAGCTTCCTTTGCTGTCACGCACTGTAAGCTTCAATTGTTGTCACGCACTGTAAGCTTCCTTTGTTGTCACACACCGTAAGTTTCCTTGGTTGTCACACACCGTAAGTTTCCTTGGTTGTCACGCGCCGTAAGCTTTCTTTGTTGTCTTGCACCGTAAACTTCCTTTGTTATCCCGCGCCGTAAGATTCCTTTGTTGTCACGCACCGTAAGCTTCCTTTGTTATATACACTGTAAGCTTCCTTTGTTGTCACGCACTGTGGGCTACCTTTTTGTCACGCACCGTAAGCTTCATTTGTCATCACGCACCGTAAGCTCCTTGTCTGCTCACACACCGTTAGCTTTCTCTGTAATTACGCACCGTAATCTTCCTTTGTGCTCGCACACCGTAAGTGTCCTTTTGCTCATGCACCGTAGGCTTGCATTTGTGTGTTCTCGAGGACGCCCCCAGTTCGCCCCTCATATCTCCACCCGCTCCCTCAGATGCAGCGTCGCAAAATTTCAAGGCTCGGGAGTCATGCCCCGCGCCGAGCTCCTGACGAGCGCAGCCGGCGCGGCTGCACTCGTCATCACACCGCACTGCCGAGCTGACGCAGAGCTCTTCGATGCTGCAGGTACGTAGACTCCATGTAGCTATAGAGACCAGCGCCTCTAAGGGTCGTCATTGCTTCGGAATCCATTCTTTCATATATTCACCAATCCCTCAACTTTGCAGCACTTTCGTTTTCAGTGAGAAATTTAATAAACGTGACCATGCTAGTGTCTTGCTGAGAAATGTTCAGGGGTTAATAAAGGCGCAACGAAGTTAAAGCTCAACACGTTTTTCGTGTGATACAAAGTGCTTTTGGTAATGTCGGAGCTGTACTGTTCACCTTCAACAGCGAGGGAGGCATACACCAGACGACATTTCGCTAAGCCAGTTCCTAAGTCTCCTCTGCTTACACTTGCTTCAGTCTGTGAGCGCTTGCTGTCCCTTCATTTAATCAAAGCGACATAATACACACCTTCCTGTGTTTATATATTTACTAGAGTACCAGCGCTGTCAAAAATGACAGCGAGGAAATTGTAATGGCCTCTCTTCTCTGATCATACTTTCGCTACAATTATACTTCTGAAGGATACGCCACAATGGCCTACTCAAATTGTCATAAATCAATCAAACCCATTTACTTCTCATATGGATGCTGTGTCCAACATGTTTAGCGCACAGCACCCTGAGGTTTTCTTACTTAATGCTAACTGAAGAATATCATTAATCAATAACATTTAGGTTAGTTAGGTTCGCCCATCCTATGTTATGGGGAGTAGCGCCCCCAGGGGGTTTATGTAGGTTACCGTAGCCATTAGCTAGGCCTTCGGGACGGCTGTCTTTCGTGCCCACTTTGCTTCCTTCCCATCTTTTACTCCTACTGATCTTTCTTCAATCTGTTCTTACTCTTCTTTCCCGACTTGCTGTTCCCNCATGCGCGTTGATCCTGTGTGGGAACACCCTCGTGCATGGGTTCCACGTATCTATCGTCACACTATGTGTCCCTTGCTTCTTCCTCTGTTAGATCGCTTTTGCTGTGGAGACGGAGACTTAAACTACTCAATATAATAATAATACGTAATAACAATAACATAAGAGGAATTAATAGGTAGCTATTTGGTCTGTTTAGAGTTACTGGTGAATGTGTACAAGTTAGTAACGAGATGATATCGACACTATTTCCGTTGAGAGAAACGTTGGTTACACAGAGCTAAGGCGAAAGAGGTTTTTTCAGAGTGTGAAATACAGTACGCAGAAAAAGAGGCAAGCGCAAGATGTTGCATACTAGTAAAGGGTAAACTTCTACAAGATTTTCAAAATAGGGAGAAAAGTGGAATGTGAAATTTAGGAGATACTGACCAGCTAACCATTTTCAAGAGTGATAGAGAAACGGATACCAGGTATGACAAGAAATGGAAAAAAATAGAGTGTAAAGACATAATGCAGTTAGAACTAGAATGCCTCGTGGCGTAAAGACCATTACCCGCGGTAGGGGGTAAATTCAACGACGTCATTTTTGATGGCCAGCTAATTCTAGTTTTTCGTATGGATGATGTATCCAACGAGGTTAGTGCAGAGCGCCCCCCTCCCCCCTTTGAGGTCTTTTAATAACATAGGAAAAAATAGAACGCCTCGTTCCGTAAGATGATCTGCCGTGATGGAGAAAATTTAACGCCATCAATGTTTATGGCCAGCTAGCCCTAATTTCTTTACATGGGTAAACCCACCAAACTTCCTACAATAAATTATGAACATTGTTCAACTCCTTCGACCACTTTTTGGACAAATAGACATCTATATTTACAAATATATATACATTATGTTACCTTTGATTATGCAAATACAATGTTTTTCTTATTTTTCAAGATAAGAGTCAAACATTTAAAATATTAATAGTAAGTTAGTGCTCAGGTATGTTGTAATTATAAAAACAATTAGAGAAAAATAAAACGGAATCATTTCCCACATTTTGGCAACATTTGCTTATCGCAAGTGGTTCTGTTGTTACGCCAGAGTGTGCAACATCACTCTCTAGTCAACATAGGCAAGAAAAGCGGTCTAACCAGTGCAGAAAAAAATCAAAGTGACCTCGTTATTTGCTTCTGGTAAAACAACACTGGAAGTTTCCAAGGAATTACAGCGTGATCACTAAAAAATTAAGGCTGTAAGGTCAACTGGAAAGCTCCGGATAGAGCCTCTACAAGGAAAGTGACTGCTCGGGATATGCGACATTTGAATGTTTCTCTGGCTAGAAAACAACTTTCTACAAGTAAGACGCTATTTGAAAACGCTGGAACCCCAATACTAAGCAGAAAGACAAGATGTGAGGTTCTGCAGAAGCTAGAGAAAGTGAAAAAAGCAATTAAATGGCCACTTCTAACAAAAACTCATAAAGAAAATAAGGTGAAATGGGCTGAATAGAACACGAAAACTGATTTCTCCGATGTCATATTTACTGACAAATGCAGAGCCACTCCTGATGGTCCAGATGGATAGGCGTCTGGATGGGTCCTCCATGACCGACCTCAACAGACACGACTTAAGCGTCAGCAAGGTGATGGAGGTGTGATGTTTTGGGCTGGGATAGTAGGTGACGACACCTTTATTGGTCCATTTGAAGGGACAGAAAGAGTTAAACTGAATGCAGAAAGGTACTGCCAGTTTCTTGAAGTCAACTTGATTCCATGGCTTGATGAGCAGACTATCGCACGCAGATCCAAATTGGTATTTCAGCACGATAAC
>LQNS02278183.1:10391128-10408668 GCA_001587735.2 Parhyale hawaiensis | reverse complement strand
CGACCAGAATTGAACAGCAAATTCTAAGTGTGGCCTCACTAATGCCTTGTACAAGGGAACGATGATGTCCTTGGACTTGTATTCAAAGTTCCTGGTGATGAATCCGAGTACTCTGCTTGCCATTTTCACACTCTTGTCAACTTGCTTAGGTTATGTAGCTAACGTTAGATAACGTTAGGTAACGTCAGGTAAGGTTACAAAGGTTAGATTGGGTTAGGTTAGGTAAGGCGGTTAGGTTAGGCAAGGGTAGGCTAGGTTAGGTTTGTCTAGGTAGTGGTTATCTTAGTGGTGGCGCGCAGGAAAGCTTACGTGAACGCAAAATCGTCGTGAGAGACGATAGTGCTTCCCGGCCCCATGGCTACGCCAGTGCTGGGAATTATTATCAGCCAAAATAACAGGATGGTCTTAATATATCGAGTCCCAGGGTTGTAGAGTAAGTGCTGCATTACCATGCTCAAGTATGAGAGTTTCACGGGTTCGTATGAAAGGCCTTGCAAAGCCGTGAAAGTTTCACGGGTACAGCTAGTATAATATAATTTGATATCATACTCCATAAGATGTTTATTCGTATTGAGGTGTCAGATTCTCCTCGAGTCCTCATGAAGTGTTTCGTTAGCAGGCGTGGTACGAGTCGTGGGTCATTGTGTATGGCAACGCCTCCATGGTGCTGGTGATGTCCTTCTTGCTCTCCCTGGCTGCTGCTGCTGCTGTTTATTTCCTTCCAGTCCTCAGCACCTCGAAATCCCAAAGTGATGAGTTGACGTCAGCAGTACTGGGTGAGTGCTTCATTCATTTCCTTAGTGCCAAGTGACACTAGTTGGCTGTTCTTGTTTTTTCTATTGTTTTTTTTTTTTGTAATTTTTACTATGGTGCTTCAAATTTAAAAGGTCACTTGATCTTTACAATATAATTTTTTTTTTTGCTCTGAGATCTCTGAGATGCGCAGATTTGACTGATACATTGTTAGCATATGTAGTTTTGTGAAAGCGTGTTCTGTTTTAGGACGTTTCCCTGATGGCCACATACTGAGTCGGGGGTCATTATGGTGTCAGGGTTCTTCTGGGCAGACGGTCCCGTATAGCTCTCTCGCTCTATCCGGCGTGCGTTAATCGGCCTTCTCTGACGGGCCGGGCAATATGCCTCTGAGGATGATCCCGGTTTTACACGTGGGCCGTCCGGCTTGNCCACATACTTAGTCGGGGGTCATTATGGGTGTCAGGGTTCTTCTGGGCAGACGGTCCCGTATAGCTCTCTCGCTCTATCCGGCGTGCGTTAATCGGCCTTCTCTGACGGGCCGGGCAATATGCCTCTGAGGATGATCCCGGTTTTACATGTGGGCCGTCCGGCTTGTGCTAAGCGGCATGCAGCTGTTGGCCGCAGCGGCTAGCTGCTTTGGCTAGCGTGGGTATCCCTCCTTACGCGCCAGACTATAGCAGACCCTGAAATAACGAGGGCGCTGCCGTGTGGTTCCGCTAAGGCTTTAGCGGAGGGATCCTAAGAAGACATGGGAGTGCTCTCTACGCCGTTTTCAGTCCGTTATGGCTAACCAGTTCGTGATCCTGGTCATGTGCCAGACTGCGAGAGCGGCCTTCCTGACAGCTTACCTACTCAGGTGTAACCTGTCTTGCGAGAAAAACATAGCTTCAAGGGTAGCAAAACAAAGTGGAGAAGCTCGTTTCATCTCGGACTATCTTGCAGAAATCTTATGTCATACTGGCTCTCTCGTCGAACAACAGATGATAAAATACAAGATATTAATTCTAGAAGCAATACTTTGTTCGTGCAATACAACTATAAACTTCAAAGAATAATAGTTAAAGTTACATTGTAGAATATTTGTTTCTCTCTTATATAGTGGACAACCTTAGAGAATAAACATAGCGCGAAATAAGCATTCAAGTGGTGACTCAAGCAAGTTACAGGCATGCGCGGCGCGACTGGAGAGGCAGTGCACCCGGCAGGCAGTAGGCATACCGGGTGGCGAAGAAGAGATTCAGGCGGCCGCCGGCCGGCACTAGCATGCCATTTGGGTGAGTGGGCACCTGGCGCGGCGTGACAATGGGTGCTCCCTCTGATTAATGAACCTTGATGCAATCTTGTAAGTGCATCGCTTTGTGATGTCTAAAGCTATGTTCCTGCAGAAAGTATTCATACCCCGTCGTACTTTTATTATTATATGTACGTATTGTATTTTTATTATACATAAAAACCTATAAGTATATACCTTATCTTATAAGTATAAAGGAGCTTCCACACAATTTCAACAATATGAATGAGACAAGGGTCACAAAGTTGGAGTTTTGAGTACAAAATATAAAGAATTCACCTACAGAATTTGAAACCGAAGTGACCTGGATTAAATTTCAAATATTTTTGTCAAACTAGCTAGGTACTCTTGACCTTGCCAAAGCTTGAGAGGTCTCTTTTACTAGATTATGTCTGACCATCTTAAACGTGATTGATTTATTTCTAACCTACTTCGGGAGCATAGAATGGGCTACAGACCATAATGTGAAATTAGATGTACTCCCCCTGTGTTACCAGAGAGCTCGTCTCCAGGACGCACTGGCACCAAACTCGCCTCGCTGTGTACGTGCATCGGCTGTGCGTGCGCTGATGCAAGCTTTCTTGCCTCGTCACCACGCCCATAAGCACTGCCTTAACCTTACCTAACCTGCGAGACAGCGACTTGTGTCAATGGCACACATCAGTACCTTGAAGGCAACGAAACACGCACGCACAACGATGCAATGTACACAGAATAGTCCAAACGCACATAGCGCGAGGCGAGTTTGTAGCCTGTGCCTTCGGGACAAACATGTAAGTAACTTAGCATCAGTTGGGCCCTTGGGATACCATTCTTTCCTGCTCTCTGTGCTTCGTGCTATTTTTCATTTCCTAATGATGAAGGTTTCTGTTCTTCCTCTGCTTTCTCGACTTGCTGTTCCCATGCATGCTGATTTTTTATAGTGATTCCTCTTGTGCTTCTTTTTTTTTAATTTTTAGGCAGGATATGTTCCCTTTCCTTTCTTGTGAAGCACATTCTACTTTTGGCTGATGATCCATTCTAAAACTTACTATCTACTAAAAATAATGTTGCTAACGCTAGTAATGTAATCAAAAAAGCTTAATTCAAAGCTTACCATTGAAATTTGAGAAAATAGCAAGCTACATAAAATAGCTCATCTTTATCTGTAGTTACGACTTGAACGTGGCAGATAAAATTACTTACGAGAACCAAGTTTGTCGAGTTCACGGTAGCTCATTCGATTAGATAATTTCACGGTAAGTTCACCATTTGAACACGCCTGGCACATAATAATAAAACTATCAATAATATGGTATTTATAATAATAAAAATACTCTGAATTTAGTACTTATGGAAGCATTTCATGTTTGAATTGTTTCATGATACACAGAGATCGTAGCTTATTTCTAAGTTACAGCCTGATAAACCGACAGAAGAGAACTCAACACAGAGCAATCAGTTAGACTACCAAATCATAGATGGTGTCCTTGTTCTTATNATTTAGTACTTCTGGAAGCATTTCATGTTTGAATTGTTTCATGATACACAGAGATCGTAGCTTATTTCTAAGTTACAGCCTGATAAACCGACAGAAGAGAACTCAACACAGAGCAATCAGTTAGACTACCAAATCATAGATGGCGTCCTTGTTCTTATAACATTTTCAGGTATTCTATTTTTCTTTTCTTCAACGGGAGTACTGTACAGTAATTCTAATCTTTAAAGTGAAGGTAAAAAATATTTTTTGTCGACTTTTCCATGATCTGTGAACGCTGCAGAGGATACATGTAGCATTTATAAGTTCTGTTTACTGAACTTGGATGACGCAGCGCGTTCAAAAAAAAAGGGGGGATATGCTTCATTCTTCAGTCTACCGCACTTGCTGCAGCTGCATCTCTCAAAGCAACTCGCTACGTCCATCAGTTTGATTGAACACATTACAATGAGGGGGATGTGAACACGGCCTAATATATTGCATTTATAGCTCTGATTGCAGTTATTGTAGTTATTGCACTAACGCCGGAAACTGCAATAAATCGTTGCTCTATTTATAATCTTGTCATAATATAAAATTAATATACAGTAGTTGACAATCGCATGTATTATTTTGGTGGTGTTGAAAGGAAATATAACTATTTACGGTGAAACTAGCACAAAATTCTCGACGTCAACAATTGAGCTCGTGGAGAGAATAAAGCCCAATGCATAGGCTTAATTTCCGGCCTTTTACTGCACTCTACTCGTGGCCACGAAGCGCTGTATCCCGGCGGGCTGCCGGCGATTATATTTCCTCGCTCTCCAGGATGAGCCCAAGGTACTGATCCAGGAGCGGGATGAGCTTCGAACTCGAGACCATGATTACCATAAAGTACGTGATCTCGGAGCTTGCACCACGAAGGTCTTGTCGGCCTGTGCCAGGAAGGCATGAGTCGACACATTGAAATGTTGTGATCATAGATTCCACCCTTCCTGACTATGGAGTCTTCTTCGTAGCTTTTTCGGGTAAACGCAACTCTGCTGCCTCTAACCAGTCCATTGCGTTCAATGACACTCAGCTGTCATCTGCCGGTGAAGTAGACTCTGCTTTTGCAAGCAGTTTTTGGGTATGGGCCCGGCAACACATCCGCCACTGGACCGGACTCTTGTGAAAAGAATTCATAAGATACCTCTGGACCTCGACCAGTAACTTTTTACCTCCATCAGGTAAGAGCCACCATACGAGCCTCGAACATCTCCCCTGCTATGGGCCCCGCCGATGGACTGACTCGCCCGCAAACCCAAAGTCTCTTGTTCCTGACCACCCTTTCAACTTCTCTCTGGCGAATGCTAATCTGCTGAGCGGCTGGAAGGCAGCCAACATTATCTCATCCCTAAACCAGGCAAACCACTCTCTGACCGTAAATCTTACCGTCCAATATCACTGCTCTGCCCAGCAGTTAAAATCCTGGAGTGCTTGTTCCTACCTCCTCTTCCGGATTACTTGGAGGGGTCAGACTCCCAACATGGTTCCGTCCTATGCAGTCTACAACCTCGGCCCTTCTACCCTTATTCAAACACATTGTACATGAGTTTAGCCCAAATAAGCCCCCTACTCGATCGATCGCGTTAACAGTGGATTTCTCTGAGGCCTTTGATACGGTCTCCCATAACCACCTGCTCTCCCAGATCACGCTTTCAGGCCAATCTAATAACCTCATTAAATGGATCTCTGCTTATTTACGGGAGTGTCACTTCTCCTGTCCGTGGGCGAGGTAAAGGTCGTTTTTCCTCCCCAACCATTCGTGCGTTCCCCAGTGATTGGTCTTCTTGACGCTCCTTTTTAAAGTCTACGTCAGTGGTTTTTCCGAAATTGGCTATGCCACTTCCTCATATGCAGACGAAGTCACCGTCCTTACATCCGCTACTCTCGTCCGGAAGCAGGGAAGAGCTTTTCGGCCCTTGCTACGGCAATCGAGGCCTGGGCCGAGAAGAAAGCTTTGACTCTCACTCAAAAACTCATTGCACTCTAGTTCAGACTATCAGCAAACGAGGTTGAACCCATAAATTGAGATGGGTACTTTGAAGCTCACCCTGAAGCGCAATCCCAAAATCTTGGGCGTTGTGGTTTTTACTTTCACCCACACTTTAAAGTTGCCGCTCATGGAAATGATGTACGTGACAAATACTGATCTCGTTTGCGGATTATCTCCGCGCTGGCGGGCGCAAGATGAGGGCAACAGAAAGAGACCCTATTACTGACCTATCAGGACGTCATCAGAAGCGTTATGTTTTACGCCGCAACGGTTTGATGTCCTATGGTCTCAAAATCTGCGGTCAGTCAGCTGCAGGCGGTGCAGAATGCTCATAGTCGCTGGATCCCACCGCATGGCATAGGTGCATCACCTCCATCAGGGCACCTCAACCCTACCAGTTGGCGACAGTCTGGGTTTTGCTGTCAAAACTGTATATCCTCAGTGCCTCACGGGTACATCATCCTGCTCATGGTAAAATCACGGTCCCTTCCGGCTTCCGACCCGTACACTGCATAGCCTACTCTTCAATCAAAATTTGAGTGGATGTTACTTCTCTTCTTAGAAATGGGATATCCCCCCCCCTGAGCAATACTGTATTGCCCTGAGTTCAACCACTTCTGCAGTTGCAGCTGCATATTCCCCAGCAGGGTTCTGGGCTATCAATATCCTTCTATCTGTGCAGATGAGTCTATCCTCCTCAGAACTTACTGATCGACCCTCTCTCCGTTACGCTCTGGCCACAATTCGGTCTTAGCAGAGTATAAGTTCTGAGTGGAACGGATTACTGATGATCCTTCCTGTCAGCTGTGTGAACTGGGTGAAGACTGTTCGTCACCTTTTCTCATATTCTAGCCACCCTACTGATCTTTCGGTGATTAGTCTTTGGCTACACCCATTTGAGGCTGCACGTTTCCCTGCTTCTCTTCTTCTCTTCGAGTTTTTCTCCCTGTGCACAGCCCCTCTTTGGTGCATCCTCCCCGAGCTGGTATTATCGGACCGTAACGATGACAACGAACAAAAACAAGCCTCCAGTCCCTGTGACCTCCATACTCCATGCCTTCAAGCCATATGGCACGGTGTCTTCCCTGCTGCATGCCTTCAAGTTGTGGGTCACTGTGTCTTCCCTGCTTCATATCTTGAAGTCATATCGCCCTGTGTTTTTCCTACTGCATACCTGCAAGCCTTGGGTTACTGTGTCCTCCGTGCTGCTTACCTTCAATGCCAAATGCCACTGTATCCTCCCTACAGAATCCTTCAAGCCTTGTGTCACATTGCTTTCCTTGTTGCATACGTTCAAGCGGTAAATTTTTACAAAAAAAAAAACACCATAGCCCCCAGCTTATTCACTACTGGATATCGATAGAATTCTATTTGAGGAGTGTAGTGATACCCATATATGTATATACTGTATACAGTAGTTTTCGAGATTTTTTACTTTGAAGTTCCTATTGTTTTTCTAGGGGAGAAAATTGCCGGCGTCATAGGCTTGCTAGCGACCCTATAGGAACGTAACGGAACCTACTTAACCCAACCTAAGGTAAACCTACACAAACCTAACCCTATCTAACCTAACCCAACCTAACCTATCCCAACCTAACCTATCCCAACCTAACCTATCCCAACCTAACCTTACCTAACCCAATCTATCCCAACCTAACCTAACCCAACTTAACCCAAAAGACTATGAAAAGAGCTTTTCCATTACACTGCGCGAGTGTGGTTATTTGCTCTCTAGAAAAACTATAGGAACTTCAAAGTCAAATATCTCGAAGACTATACATTTCCCGACTCTTATATATGGGTAGCACTGCATTTCTCTAACAGACTACATATTATCACTATCTAGTGATGAATCAGCTGATGGCCATGGTGCTTTTTTCTAAATTAATAGTTACCCTTCAAGCAATATGGCACGGTGCCCTCCCAGCCGTTGGCATAATGACCTCCCTGGTCCATTCCTTCAAGCTTTATTTCACAATGTTATCCCCGGTTGCATACTTGCAAGCAGTAGGTATGTCACAGTGCTGTATACCTTCAAGCTTTGGGTGGGTTCTGCCTCATTCACACCAGCCTGCCATTGTAATGATGGGCAAGTGCGATAATATTCATTTTTATGTAGCTATTAAACTGCACGCACTTTCCTCCATACACAGAAGAAGACGTGGTTGGTGAACGGCGCATGAAAAGAAATTCCAGCGGAAATCAAGAGGCTCAGTTCTTTGGGCAACAGGAAGGCTCAGCTCAAGCACGGGTGAGTGTCACAATCAATCATGTGGTTGTAACTGACGCAATAATCTGTGGTGATTGGTGACTTACACAATCATTTGTGGCTGTGACTTACACAATCACTTTAGCGCCGATTTACACAATCATTTGTGCCTGTGACTTTCACCATGATTTGTGGCTGTGACTTACACAATCACTTGTGCCTGTGACGTACACTATCATTTGCGGCTGTGACGTAACACAATCACTTGTAGTGGTGACTTTACACTATCACATGTGGGTGTGACTTGCACTATAGGTTGTGGCTGTGATTTCCACAGTAATTGGTGGCTGTGATTTCCCCAATCCCTAGTCGCTGTGACTTACAAAATCATTTGTGGTTGTGACTTATAAATACAATAATGAATAATAGCAGTGGCTGAATGGTTGAACTAACCGACTCACTTATTGTCATGTTAGATTGATGTCCAATTCCATGCTAGGGAGGTAAAGTCTGGATTGTCAGGAAGGTACCTAGCGGGGTAGCGTCAGCATTTCTTTCGTTCATTATCACTGGGGGACTGACTTCTGGGTCGGGGGATACAACTGTTAGGCACAAAATAAGGCTCTAACGCCGGAAGGGGGGAGGTATATCAAAAGAATGAATTAATAGGTTTCGACCTTTTATCTTTGCCTATTCTATCCTGCTGGAAGTCGTACCCCAGGGAATTTGTAGATCGCCTAACTAGACTTTCGAGATGTCTTTCCTTTATGTCCGTTTTGTTTCCATTCATGTTTTGTTTTTGAACTGTTGCTGCTTTATATTCTTCCCATTTTTCTGGCATGCTGCCCCTGTTTCTGATCCTGTGTGCGAACACTTCATTCTCGTTCTATACATTGCTCTCATTATACTCCATGCTTCTTCATTCTTTTCTTTCTTATACTCTCCTCTCGTTTTTTTCTTTCATTCTTACTTTTCTTCTTTTTTTCTTTTTCTTTCTTTGCCTCTGTTTCTTTACGTTACTTTTTCTTTTTTCTCTTTCTATCTTTGTGTTTCATACTTTTACTTCATACTTTCTTTTTCTTTCATTTTTATTTACTTTTATTTATGATTATTGCCTGTCTTATAATTCTGCTTGTCCCTCTGTCAGTTAATTAGTTACGACGACCGTGACGCTTCCATCAGCATTAGATATGGGAAAATTAGAGCATCTCCGAGGTATCCTGGATATGACCTGGGTGAGGGGTCAATAGGAGAAAGGCGTAAGTTCAAATTTTTGCTGCTACTGCTTGCACGTCTTAGGTAGAAGATTCACTGCCTGAGTTTGGACATTGTTCAAGCTTCTTGAGCATGATACGGGTACGAGGGCATCATAATTAAGGAACTATTATTTCTTGTAGAATTTCCCCTGGCTCCGTCAGTGTTTGGCAAAATTAGGATGTTACGGGTTGAGATATCACTGAATAACATTGCTTTTGTTCAGTGGAATTTTTTATAGGTTCCTTCAGTATTAGGTAGGGGAAATTTACGATGATACCAAGTCTGAGATATCACTGAACAACATTACTTTTGTTCTGTGAAATTTCCACGGGTTCCAGCTAGTTATTATTATTTGTAGTGGCTCGCTGCAGAGTACCTCTGTCTGTAGCACCTGGACTCTGGCGACACTATAACGCTCGAGGCAACACCAATTCAGGCGGACTGTTCCGAGCCATCACACTCATAAAGACAGTAAGGTAAGTAGCTACTCTGTGTTTTTTTTTTACTTAGTCCAAATTATGCCCCTGGTCACTCTTTAGAGGCTGGGGCTTCAGAGTTCTTGCCTTGGTGTATATGGGTAGGAGATTTATTTGACTTAGTTAAATTCAGAGCTCTTAGGAGCAAGGATATTTTTTTTTGTGTGTATGTATGGGCTAGGGTATATAACCCCGTGCTCCATTCCACAGTTCATCTACAGAAGATAGTTGTGTCAAATTTGAGTGTATGCGGTACTTTCCTAAGTTTTCAGGTTTGTGACGTCACAATTTCGTTACGCCACTGTTGCAGCGAGGAATCTTTGATATTTCGACAGGGGCGTGACGTAATTTTGACGTCACAATCCTGGAAATTTAGGAGGGCAGCGCATTCACCCAAATTTGCCACAACTATCTTCTGTAAATGAGCTGTGTCCATCTCTCCAGGTCCTCATTCTTCGACGACTTGTGGCAGGATCAGCATCTAGCCAAGCTCCTCTCTCCAAACAGTCAGTGCCATTGTGAAGTGATGAAATCCTAAAGTTTCCGGTTTTGAAACTTAGACAGTTTTGGGCAGCGTCCAATTTTGGGACTCAAAATAGTGCAGTGCCTTCAACACTGAAACGTTTACTAGTGTTCAAGTTTGCAACTTAGACAAATTTTGAGAGTTCACTTTAGAGGCAGACTCAAATAGTAATGTGCCTGCCTACAACACTTAAGAATATTTATGGGTGTTAAGAATTTTTCGACTTGAGATATTTCTGGGATGTGTTTTTGAGACGGCCGGGGTCTTTTGGCACTTAGACTTATTCTGGTCCATTGTAGACTTAGTGTGTGTAAGGCATTTATGCGTGGCACTTTGAAAAATTCCAAGATCTCTCTGATACTTTGGAAAGTTCAGATTGGATTCAAACACCTAGTATAATTATCTTTTGAAAGGTAATTTGAAGAATTTGTAAAATTGAAGATTTCACCAGTTGGTGTACTTGCGTTGTTGGACTTCTACCCTGAAGCGTAGGGTAGATGGTATTTACTCAGTGATATAGCTACTAGGTACGTTTTGGACTGGAGCCTGAATAAAAAGAATTAAAGGTAAAGTCAACTTCCTCCCCTGGAGAAACCCACACGCACTGGTTCGTGCGGTAGACATAGGCCAACTGGCCCCAGATGAGTGAGTACAGCTGCAGCCGACGACAGGTGGCTAGGAATAATGGCGCCGAAACGTAAGGTTCAACGACCCGTCACCTCCCTACCCTAAGGCAAGTACTCACCTCATGATAGTTATGCGTACCAAGCAAATTTGCTGATTCAGTTCGCCAAGCGCCCTTGAGAAAGACCACGCCTGGCTGGGGGATCGTTCTCGGGACCCTGAGCATTACTGTGCAGCCCACAACGTCTGGTGCTACTGTTCGTAAAATTTCAGATTTTTAAGAAGAGAATGGCAAGGGTAAAAACTCGTAAAGAAAGCATGATTTATGTTTTAAAAGAAAACTTAAATTCATATCCATAAAATTTGAACGTTTCATCTATCAAAGCCATTATTAACATCTGGAATTACAAAATGAAAAACAATTTAGCAAAAATTTCTTCTATCGTCACTCTGTACTATTATCAAGACGATCTAAAAACCAACCTATACTGCCTACACTAGTAAAATCTAATCAAGAAGCTGAGAATTTACAAGTTGCAATGAGTAAGCGGATTGCATATCATTGAGAGGTGGCTTAAGACTGGAAATAAAAAGAGATTCTAAAACACGCTGGTCGTATGGGGTAGCAGCTGTCCTTAACACTGTAAAATCATCTAAACTCACGAGAACTTTGCACTGCTTGGCATGGGATCTAATGGCAAACAGAAGGGGGTGCATAGGATATGGCCCGTACGATACCTAACTCCTCCCGGCATGCTCAGCCGCACGGACATGTAGAGACTGGGTGGGCGAGTTTCAGACGCACAAGATGCGCCACTGTGTTTGTAAATTACGGAACTGTGCATGCCTTTCGAAAGGTTATCTTTGTGCTTAAAATAGGAACCTAACTTAAAACTATAGGCTAGAATGAATTTGAACTGACATTGCATGAAGTATCTGGATAGCCATGCTGAAAGTTCGACTAGAAGTTTTACCGACTGTCTGCCAAAGTATGGTTGGGGAAAAATAATCCGTGTTCTTTGGCACAGTGGCAGTAACAGTTTTTCTATTGTATATGCTAACGAAGAATTACCTAACAAATTTCTCAAATTAACCAACCGAGTAACCATTAGAAATAAAAAAGTTCTTCAGAAAGGAAATCTCCATATGAACTGCTGCGTTAGTAGAACAAATTCGATGAGCCCTGAATAAAAGCGTTTGTATACTATTACACTTATTAAAAGGAAAACTAAAAAAAAAGTAGTGCCCATACCCGTAAATGTAGATGTTTTGAACACGAAACATGAGAATTTATTGCTATCTTTCTGAACATTTGTATCTAAAAATGCCAAACAATTCTCTTTCTCTGTTTCCATTGTAAACTTAATATTTTGATGTTTGGAATTGAGGTAGTCTAAAAACATAGAGTAATGAGATGGGTCAGGGAAAAGTAAAAACGAGTCGTCTATATAACGCCTATAGAACACCGGTTTGAATTCTGCTGGACAGTCGTTGAGCCATAAAATTTCATTAAAGCACGTAAATACATTTGCAACAGTAGGACCTAATGGCAGTGTCATTCCTAGTCCGTCTAATTGTTGAAATAATATACCGTTGAACTTGAAAAAACAGTTGAGAACAGAATGCTCAAAAAGAGTTTTAAAAAGGAATCGTGTCCGGCCTAAAACTAAGTTAGTACTGTCAAACAGATGGTTCAAACAAATTTCAATTGTTTCGTTCAGAGGGATATTAGTAAATGAGTTATTCATGTCAAATTAAGCCGTAAAATATTCGAGATTCGTTACTTTACTAATTTTAGCTGAAAACGTTTGAGAGTTTTGTACAGTGAATGAACTGCTAGTGTAAGGGACAAGCACCATGACCAAGAATTTAGCTGGTTTGAAGCTAGTGGTAGGTGCTGAAGGTAGCAAATATTAGACGCAATGAAAAATTTACAGCAAAGTTGGGCTTGTGAATTTTAGGGAGGTCGTAGAGGATACCGGGACCCGAGCCTGACACTGATAGGGATTTATATGTATCTGATAATTTGTCATCCTTTTTAAGTATAAGCCTTATAGGTTGCTTTTTAGATCGTCTTGATAATAGTACAGAGTGACGATAGATAAAATTTTTGCTAAATTGTCTTTCATTTTTGTAATTCCAGATGTTAATAATGGCCTTGGCTGAAACGTTCAAATTTTATGGGTGTGAACTTTAGTTTTCTTTTAAAACAACAATCATGCTTTCTTTGCGAGTTTTTACCCTTGTCAGTCTTTTCTTATTAAGAACCTTAAAAGGAATTAATCTTAATTTGTAGCTATATTAAAATTTTTATGATAAGTACTGGTGGACTTAGTCTCAGATGAGGGTTGTGCCTTGAAAACCTTGAATAAGTCGAAAGACTTGAATTAACCAGGCTCATATTGGAAGTTTCGGTGACACATGAGTAAAGGTGAATCCTTAGTTACGTAGTCGTAACCTTGATGTAGAGGCATTAGTGATTTGCACAAAATGGAAGAAGTCACGCAAGGTTTTATCAGAACATAACCTTAAGCCTGAATACCCGGACGTATCGTGTTATGTGAAGTCATACCTACTATTTTGGATTTATTCCTGGAGGACAGGCGATGACGAGCTTTAACAACTGAATTTATTGTTCAGATTCGAGGCTAGTTGAGTAAAGGGCACTTAATGAATTTTGGATAAGTGTTTTGGAGAGGAAACAGCTATTGCTGTTACTGAGAGGAAAGGGATACTGACCTAGTGGTTGAGAAGTTATGAATTTACAGTAGTGTTGTTTAATGTGGTAAGTGCTACAAATACGACGAATCAGTGTAATCACTTTGTGAAAAAGACGCTTGGCGAGATTAGCAGGAATTAGTATTCACTTCTGGGACCTACTGTGTGTTCTCGGCCTGCTATATCTCTCGCTAATTGACGGCCGGCACCTGTAACAGCTGTGCCGTGGTTCTCTATGGCATATGCTTGAAAACCTCTGTTTCTTAATAGAGTAACATTCCGACAATAGCAAGGGTTTCGTGTTAATGCTTATTTTGGCAATAGTTGAGAAATGACATCGGTTTCTTCCGCCTGTATCTCTTGCTTGACTGACTTGGACATTACGGCACCTGTAAGTTTGTAATAGTTGTGCAGCGGTTCTGTCTGGCATATGCTTGAAAACCTATCTACCGTAAAGGGGAATAACCAGCCATGCATTAGCAAGAGTTGAGGTCAGTGTCAATGACCAGCTAGAAGGGGGTGACTTTGATCATTCCCACTTCTATCTCTTGACTATTGAAGGCGTGAGGGGTGTATTCTGGCGGGCCTTTTCCCTGCCACAATATATTTGGGCCTTACGAACCCAAAGGTTCCTAGTGCCTTCTACGCAGGGTATGTTGCAACTAGCCGCGGTACCTGCTGAAAAGTTTAGTTTGTTGGGTAGGTTCTCTATGTTTCCCCTTCTGTTCTACGAGGTAGGCCGTTGATCGAGGTGGCCGACCTTTCCCGCAGGACTCCTAACTTCGCCCCTGCGGTGGGCCATAGAAGCAGCCAGTCGCACGGGCGTTTGTTTCCTCTGTCTTGTACTCTTTTCGTTTTTCGTCTCTTGTCCGGTGCCGCACGGCTGAGCGAATTCGTTCAGTCGAGCCGTGTAGGGACGGGGATGCGCGTGCTTTTTAAATTTGAGACACAGAACTTAGTCACTACTTTCAGGCAGAAATGCTGAGGTAAAATATTTTACCTTCGGCGCGATGCGGCTTAGAATCGCTGCGCTAGCAAAACTTCTTACTAACCTTGAACCTTGACTAATGGCCTGGATATCTGTGACAATGGCAGTTGTACAGTGTAGTGGCCTCCCTGGTATATGCTTCAAAACCTCTGTGCCATAAGGGGGAGTAATCAGCAGTATAGTAACAGTGAAGTCTGCCTATTCTGATAAAAGTATAGAATGAAATGATTTGCGATATATGCAAGGAGATGAAATGAAAGGTCAATTATATCCCTTGTACGAGTGGTACTAGTCATATTATTACTTTTGATGAGCTCAAGACTATTACATCTGACATAAATGAAATTAGGAAATGACTTCGATTATTGTCTGACGTTACTTATGTCTGTGATTTATGATGACAGCGACAACTGTATAGTGGTGCACGACTTCCCAGAGTAGATGAATTTAAACCTCTGTGTGTTAGTGGGTAACCAGCTGTACATGAGCAATAGTTCTTCAGTGCCGGTTGACCAGTTAGAAGGAGATGACCTCGGTCTTTCCTACGTCTAGCTCTTAACAATGGATAATATTGGTAGCTGTACAGTGGTTCACCGGTTCTCCTGGCATATACAGTATTCATATATTATGCGTAGATACCACTGTGCTGTTGGGAGTCGAATATTAACAGTCTAGGTCTATGTTTATCGAAACAATATGAGGATGAAATGATATGGAAGGAAATGAGATGAGATGAAGATAATGAGAGGAGATGAAGATAAAATGAAATGAAGAGCCTTTTTTTTACTCTCCGGGTTAAGATATTCATCATGTAACACTTACTTTGGGGTGTTAATTTTTTTTCTCATACTGGGGAATGTGGAAATGACTTTGTCATTCTCTAATTCTACTTTTGTGTCTATGAACTATCATGACAACGACAACTGTGCAGTGGCCTCCCTGGCATATGCTTATGAACCACTGTGCCCAAAAGGATGACCAGCCGTACATTAAGAGATTTTATTGGGTAAGACCTATGTGGCCAACAAGGGAAAATGAATTAAATCCATACTGACTGTGCCTCTTGTATAATAACTGTGAAGTACAATGGCAACTAGCTATACAGTGGAACCCCTGACATATGCTTTGAAACCTCTGTGTCTTTAGGGAGTCAATAGCCTAATTGTAGTAAAAATAACAACTAAGAATTTTTATGCCGCTTATGTGAATTAATGTATTCACCCATTATGGGAATTGCTTTCAAGTTACTTGTTACGCTTACAGAATGCCTTAATAATAATTATTATTACATCACACCAGACTGGCGACGTAGGAACGGAGAAGCTCCATGAGGCTAACAAACCCCCACACAACCAGCCCAGCGGGTGAAGAAAACAAAACAATGAAAAAAAGAAGATCCGAGATCACAGAATAATAGCTCTGTGTACAGATCGTTTAAAGCTGCCAATACCCTCACCAGCAAAGACAGAGCCATCAAGATCATTCCAAACATCCACACACGATGGAAAAAACGAACCGGAATACTGGCACGTACGGCATGGAAACGGATCCAAGGCAAACTCATGAAGAGCACCAGTACGCCGAGTATACCTCACCCGAACAAATGGATCAGGAAGAAACTCAGACAGTGGATGACTGGGGCTGTTTTAGATTTTATACAAAACACAGACCCCACCAACTCTGCAACGATGCGCCAGATCACGAGGCACAACACCACCCAGCATGAACACACATCGACGAACCACCTTGTCAAGCAAACACAGATGGCAATCGGCAGCAGAACCCCAGACTACAGAGCAGTACTCAAGAAGAGGGAGAACAAAGAAAATAAAGTAGCGACGTGTAAATTCTGCCGAGCCAAACACCCTCCAAGCACGCCTCATAAGAACAATTTTCTGCAATGCATGTGAGGCAACGAAATGAATAAATGAATGTGGGGCTCAAACGTCAACTTTGGATCAAAATCGACACCTAAGATTACCAAGTCATCAACCACAGGAAGGGATACACCATCCAGCAGGAAAAGGAGGTCCCACTGTACGCGATCTGGGCACGAGCATGGTCTTAGTCTTGCCTGCATTTAGCCTCATCCCCCACCTAGAACACCAGGAATCAACCATTTCCGAATCATGCTGAATAGATTTTGCAACCTCTAATCTATCACTAGGCTTATCGCAAACAGCCAGCAAAGTAACATCATCAGCGTAACCAACAAGTAAATCATTAACAAAATGTAGTAGATCCGCCGTATATACAATGAACAACAAAGGGCCCAGAACACTACCCTGTGGGACATCAAAACCAAATCCAAAAACTCACTCTTCCCATCAACAACTACACATTGACGTCTGTCAGATAAAAATTGACTACCGCGAGAACTGAACCACCTATACCTATTAATCTCAGCTTATGGAGCAGCCCAAGGTGATTCACGCGATCAAAAGCAGCACTGAAGTCAAGCTGTACCAACCTTGCCTCATGACTCCCATCAAGAGCCAGCTGCAGCTCTTTCCCTGCCACAATATGTTTGGGCATCACGCACCCAAGGTTCCCGAGTGCCTTATTCGCAGGAGATGTTGCAGTTTGCCGCAGTTCCTGCTGACGAGGTTAGTATTGTAAAGTTAGATAGGTTCTCTTCTTTCCTCGTTCTGCCCCGTAAGGTGGGCTGTCGCTCGAGATAGCCGACCTGGTACGCGGGACATCTTTAGTCTCTCTCGGGTGGAAGGACACAAAAGGGGCTGACCACTTGAGTGTCTCCTACCATACTTTGCGCCTTTTTCCCGCCAGTAGTAGCGCACTGAGCCAACAGAGATTTTCCGGCAGGAAAGCCGAGATAAATTATTCCTACCGAACTACGGAGAACTACCGAGTTTGTACTGTGCGGATCACTCATCGAGTGGATACAGTGGTAAAAGTATGACTATAATAATAATAGCCANTAGTAGCGCACTGAGCCAACCGAGATTTTCCGGCAGGAAAGCCGAGATAAATTATTCCTACCGAACTACGGAGAACTACCGAGTTTGTACTGTGCGGATCACTCATCGAGTGGATACAGTGGTAAAAGTATGACTATAATAATAATAATAATAATAGCCAGCTGCAACACGTGAGAAATGTAAAGCAGAGCATCACAGGTTCCCAAGCCCTTACGAAAACCATACTGTGTTGAGAGAAGGACACCCTGCTTTTCAAGAAAACAAC
>LQNS02278183.1:10378002-10390855 GCA_001587735.2 Parhyale hawaiensis | reverse complement strand
AAGTAGCGCAACAAAAGGTCCGCCTTGGCTGCGGGGTCCGCAACAAGATCACCACCAGTACCACCAACCAGCAACACAGAAGGACAGCAGAATTTGATAAATTTTGTTAAACATTGGAGACCTCTATGCGTTAGGAGGGTGGTTCACAGAGCGATACCAACGGGCCAACCGTTGGAAATCAGCCTCGGTTGGGTTCACTGAGAACTGGACATGATTGGGGCAGACAGTGTAGCAGCTGTTCAAATGGACGGTGTAATTCCTTGACGTAATACTTGAGTCCGCTGCACTCTAAGACAGCTTGTAAACTTGATTAACGATAAGTAATTTCTGTGCCTAATTGGTCACAATGCAAATGACCTTGGGCAAGAATACTACTGGGCAACTGCGACGATCTGATGTACTTATATTCGCAAGAAGACGACCAATCAGATGTAAAGCAGCTCATTGTAGTGTTTTACACAACTTTAGAATTGACCCCGATATTCTGAGGTCCTCTTGGATATGGGGTTTCGACAGTATAAGTGAAACATATGATGCAGTGACCTTCCCAGTTTCTGAGGAATAACCTGAGTATCTTGGCACTTTTACACCAATTGGTGCTAATTTATACAAACGAATTGAATACATTCTGTTTCAGTTTATATATCAAGTTCTTTCGGACAGAAATAGGTTTTTGAGACCTTAGATGAGGGAAGAAGTATTATTATTGAACTCAACATTATACAATGGCAGACATCAGATCGAAGGCTCCTGGTCTTTAACCGCGGACACAGTGTTTCCTGTTTGTGCCGAACCCAGATACATTATTCCTCATACGAGCAAAATTCAAGAAACTGGAGGCAAGTTTAAACTATTACCGGTACAGAGTATGGTCCCACAGATGTCACTGGGACAGCTACCTCTCGCTTAGAAAGGATAGTTAAATGCAGATTCAGATGTTGATCTTTTGACTGCAATTTAAGTTCAAGTTTAAAGGCAAAGTTAATTAAATTAAACAATTGACAGCAAGATGGCACGATATTCTAATCAATTAACTATGTTTTCATTTGTATAAAACTTTTCCAGAGCAAAAATTCACACGAGCTGCAAGGCGCTCAAATATAATCTCAATTTATGCTGGTTGTCTTCACTTAAAGACGATTTCTTATAATGAAGGTTCGACTAATATAAAGCAGCTAGCAGTAACTCAAGAAAACAATTTTGGCGCACTACTAGGGTTAGAAGTGAAAATTTCTAAGAATATAAATTTCTAACTTTTAACAAGACCTGAAGACTGCAATTTAAAATTAAGTTTAAAGGCAAAGTTAATTAAATTAAACAATTGACACAAAGATGGCATGATATTCTAATCAATTGACTATGTTCATTTGTAATAGGTAATTCTAATAAACTATAATCACAGTCCAATGAAGCGCAGTAATAAATAAGTCCCAAGTTAAAGGGACTCAGCTTCCGCCATCAGCATCCGAGCAAACTGGCTGGGAACCTTCGTTCTAGTGAAGAGGCCGTATTAACACTTCTCNTGTAATAGGTAGCTAATTCTAATAAACTATAATCACAGTCCAATGAAGCGCAGTAATAAATAAGTCCCAAGTTAAAGGGACTCAGCTTCCGCCATCAGCATCCGAGCAAACTGGCTGGGAACCTTCGTTCTGGTGAAGAGGCCGTATTAACACTTCTCATGGGCAAGAGACCTGACCATCGAACTACGACTGTTGATCTTCATAGGGACACCGGGAACTGGAAGTTTAAATTTCACGGTTTAATTTCGAATATGCAAAGAAGATGCTAGCTGTACGGAAGAAGAAATTAACGGGCAATTATTATTGGGATTTATTATTTATTCCAATTCAATTTAAATTCAATTATTTATTTACTTTATTCAAATTAATAGACAATAATAGCTGTAAAAATAGTTGAATTGATTTTAAGTCAGCAGTTCTTTCCCTATTTCATTGTCAGTATTTGGAATAGACTACCTTCCGATGTTGTTTCTGCAGAGTCGGTCAACTCGTTTAAAAATCGTCTTGACATACACTGGGAGAGATATCCTGCTCAGCTAAGAACTCCTCCTCCACGAGTCGCAAGCACTTAACGACCAAAGCTTCCCAGGCCATTTTATGCTGACTTCTCACTTCCTCTCCATCTCTATATTTAAGCTCCGTATATCAGCGGCAATCGATCATGCTTGGGGGCATTCGTNCAATAGCTCAAAGAAGCCGGGGTTTCTATTTTTTATTTTCTTTTTCTCTTTCGTCTTCCGTTTTTTCTCCTCTCGTTTCCCCAATCCTCTATATCTTACAACATAATGGCAATAGCTCAAAGAAGCCGGGGTGTTAGTCCCGGTGTCTATTTGGGAATGGGCTTCTTGGTTCGTCTACTGCCGCCTATCTAATCTAATGCATGAGGCTAGAGTACAGCGTAATTTCGGTTTGAACTTTTAAAAAAAAATGTATATATGTAAGACGTCATTCGCACCTTATAAGCCATATAGGGATTAGGGAAAGTAGTGTACAAGCAGCGGCAGCTACAAGTCGAAGGGGCGACACAAAATGGCTGATAGCCATTGTACTGCCGATAATGACTGAACGAACGGCCAACAACTCCTCGCTTCTATTGGCAACCGCAGGGAAGTCCGCTTTTGTACTGCGAAAAAACCAGTCACACAATTGAACACTGCTCACCCTGTAGTAATATACCCCTCAAAATCTAATGTAATTTACTTATTCTCAGCAATGATCCAATCTTAGAGAAGAAGTACGTATTATGGTATTTGTTGACCATAGTTACCTTAGAATTTGATTGTCTTTAAGTGTTGAGGTGGCTGGCTTCGATGAATTGGGTATTAAGGAGTAGAAGAAAAGAATTATTAATTTGTCCTCAAGCTTCGTTAAGTTAGAAGAAGATTAAGTAATAAGACGGCATTAGAAGCCTATTTAACTAATGCGGAAACGCTACCCGTCTCACAACCTCCGTAAGCTTTACGTGTAAGACGACTGTTATCGAATGCAAGGAAATTAGGTTAATAAGCTGAGGACTAAAGAGAAAATAAGTGACAAAATCAGGCGTCCGACACACAAACTAGATAGGAAAGAGAATCAGAGCAAGATACCCAAAGGTTAATGAATAACCACTTCACGTCCGATTTCACAGTTCACCGGCACTCCGAGCAACTTCCCTGCGACACCGAAGCCCCGTCTTCAACCATATTCGTTGCTTCTCTGGACTGTATCAGCTGAGCGTGGAGGTTCTCGTACATTCAATTTTATGTTAAGTCGCGATCTGAGGCCCTCTCGTGGTGGTAAGCTTTTCTTACGATGATTCACATTGACTTTAATTCAATTACACGTCACTCGCACTGGCCCTTTAATCAATGTTAATTCGCCGTTAAGTATTGTAAATTAAACTGATAGCAGTTTAATGTTCTAAAATAATCCCATATCACCCGGTACTTTGGGCCCTTAGCCATAAGACTGGAGACATGTAGCTATATATGCAAAGGTCTCTCAAGATAGACACTTCAGGCGGCTCCAAAACCGGTACAGTTTCTATGGATACTATGGGAACACTAACACCATAGGGACAATCTGCCACCAACTTCAGTTACGGTCATAAATAACGTGCGGAATACAGTATTTACGCGATTAGTGTAGCAGTAAATGGTAAAATTTAACTTACAGGAGAGAATTTTTTATAGTTCGACGAGACACATAGCGAGTCTCTGTTACCTCACCCGAGGATGGAGATACTGCTACCACAGTTTTCGTTGGAACGATATTTTCTCCTTACAGGCGTGACCTGACACGAGTTCTAAAAGACGAGACGTACGGGAGAGACAACCTGCAGATAGGACAGAGTTTCGGTAATGTTAGGGAACCGGGACCGGGCTGTTCTTCCTCTAATGCATCTTTTTTCAGGTAACTCTATATTAGAGAAACTCGAACTCGCGTAGATAGATATCAGCTTTGTTACAGTCTGAAGGCACAACACTTAGCTTTATCCTTTCGACGCAACTTACGGCGGGAAGGAAGAGAATAAACTTCGCGTCAGTCGGGAGCCACAACCTAGGGCCGGGTGGGGCTTTAGGTCAGCCGGGTGGGGCTTTAGGTCAGCCGGGTGGGGCTTTAGGTCATTGCTTCTCAAACCGGAAAGTAGAGGCAGGCTTCTGGTATCTGGTTTCGGTAAAATTACGGAACCGGGACCATACTGTTCTATTTCATGATAGAAAGAGCTTAGATGAAACTAATGTGCTTTCTCAAAGTTAATTCCTTGTATAGCACCTAGCAATTCGGCGGAATCTCACAAAATTCCTCGATGCTGCGCTGAGGGTGTGTCGGTGCTATAGACAAAGGTACTCTGCCGGAGCGAGCCTCTACAAATAGTAGAAACGTTGCAATGATCTCATTTGTTGTAGTGAGTATAGGCAGAGTACCTCTGGAGACTCGGTCCTTCCCAAAGCCCTATATTTTGTGTTCATGGGAGGCTTTCCGCACGTCTGAAGAGAAAGCACCTAGAATGGAGCACGGGGTTATTACCCTAGCCGACACACATTCATACACACAAAAGTTAAGGGTGCGGCACAGAAATTTACTGATTTAAAAGGTTAATAAAAGAGTACCTGAGATACTTTTATAATTTGAGTAAAATATTCTGTAGTCAATGTGTGGAAGAAGTGGGCGGGGCTAAGCTAAGTGCCAGCATTCTCGCCAATTAGTGGCCAACATGCCGTGGTCGAGGCTTTTGCCTGTGAGGCCTACTTCACCAACGGTTGCTCCATTATTGCTATTCAACGTGCCTTTCGCAGGAGGTTCAATATTCCTCCTGCAGATTCTGTGCCTGGCCAGCAATCAACTGTTTCGTAGGTAGAGACATTCAGGTCGAGTGGCAGTGTGAAGAAAACCGGATCAGGAGGGCATCAGACAGCCAGAACTCCAAAAAATTGAAAGCGTAAGAGAGTCTGTTCTTCGATCACCTCGGCGTTCAGCAAGGAAGCATGCAGCTGCTCTGGCAATATCTGACCGCAGTCTAAGACGGATTCTTCACAAGGATCTTAATTTCCATCCCTACAAACTGGCCGTTCTGCAGAAGCTGAACGAACAGGATGGCGTTCCCGCCAAAATGCATGTGAAGCGCTCCAGAACAATCTGCTTGACGACGCGCTTGTGTTCTTTAGTGACGAAACTCACTTTTCACATTACTGGCTGTGTCAACGAGCAGAACATGCGTCATTGGAGCGCTAATAATCCACATGAACTTCATAAGATACCACTCCATTGTGGATGTGTTACAGCCTGGTGCGCAATTTCAAGAGCTGGGATTGTTGGTCCTTTTGTGAAGAAGACGGACGCCCTGTTACGGTAACCGCAGCTCGCTACAGGGAGATGCTTTCCAGTGTTTTTTTCAAAACTGGAAGAACTGGACCTTAGTGAGGTGTGGTTCCAACACGGCACACACAGCGCGAGGATCAATGGAACTTCTGGGGGAGCATTTCCCTGAGCATCTAATTTCCTTGAGAGGCGATATTGCATGGCCTGCACGGGCACCTAATTTGAATCCATGTGATTTTTTCTTATGGGGTTACCTCAAATCCATCGCTTATGATGATCGCCCACTAACCCTGCTTCAGCTGAAGAACAACGTTCGCTACGCCATCACCGATATACCCGCCTCTGGGCTAGAGAGGGTTGCGGAAAATTGAGCTAGAGAGGGTTGCAGAAAATTTCAAGAACCGGGTATCTCAGTGCATTAACAATGAAGGCCATCGCTTGAACGATGTCATTTTCAAAACTACTTAAATGAATTTAAAGATTGTAAAATGAGAATTTCCCTAAATTAAAGCAATAACTCAAGTACTTTTTATTATTAACTTTTTAAATCAGCAAATTTCTGTGCCGCACCCTTTATGTCCTCACTCCGAAGAGCTCTGAATTTGGCTTCATTCAAAAATCTAAAACCTCTTGCCTCTATGTAGAGACAAAGGCTCTTATTTGAACGAAGTAAAAAAATTAGAGTACTGTACCTAATGTCTTCATAACTGTGACACGTTGATACGGTCTGTCTGAATTGGCGTTGCCTCAGGCGTTGTAGTGTCGCCGAAGTCCAGGTGCTACTGACAGAGATACTCTGCCTACATTCACCACTGCAAAAGTTGTTCTTGCAATATTCCTATTATCATTAGTAATAGTAGAAACAATCTTTTATTCACAAAGTAGCATGTTTGGCCCACTTCTGTTCATAATTTACGTCAACGATCTAAATATCCGGATTAAAATCAGAATATGTTCGGATGATGCTTAACTATATCATCTTACCATTAAAAGAGCCGTGCTCCAACAAAAACCTTGACTACCTCTGGAATTGAGCACAACGTTGCAGATGAGTTTTAATATCGACAAATGTTGAGGAATGCACGAATTCCCCCTCATCCCCTCAATTCTATTAAAAATAAACAGTACAAAATTAAAGCAGTCACCTAACAACGTGACTTGGAAATAACTATCACAAGCAAACTACAACACAGCAAGCAAGTTGACAAGAGTGTGAAAATGGCCAGAGAGTACTGGCATGCATAGCCAGGAATTTCGAGTAGCTGCAAAACTAAGGACATAATCATTCCCTTCTACAAAGCGCTAGTGCGCCCACATTTAGCAATTACTGTTCAATTCTGGTTGCCACATCAGTGCAGATATATCGATGACATGGAAAGAATCCATCGCAGATCAACGAAATTGATGTCTCGGATGCGAAAATAGCCTTACGAGTGTTTCAATGGCTTGAACGACGTACCTACAACGGGATTTTTTGAGAGACGAACTTAATGATCTCCTACGAAGAAACAGTCAAAAACTCTAGCATACTGCTTGAAAAACAGCCTCAAGAAAGCAGCTCTTCCCACATTTCGTAGTGAATATCTGGAATGGTCTACCCATCGACGTTGTTGGTGCGGAGACAGTCAACGCGATTAAAAATCGCCTTGAGAAACACCATCCACAGTTACGAACACCTCCAGAAGTCGCAAACTCTTTACAGTTTAAGCTCCTGAGGCCGCCTTAATCTATTTTTTTCTCTTCCGCCTCAAACTAACTTGACGTCCCTATGCTCAACCGAACTGCAGCTATAAATCGTACTTACGAGATTTTTTTTGGTTGAGTTATTTTTCCCTTTCTTTTCTTTTCCCCAGTCATCTAAGTGATACTGACATAATGGCCATAGCACATATAGGCCCATAGGGCCTATGCATAATTTCTGATAGCTCTTTGGGAATGGGCCTGTTAGTTTGTCTACTGTCGCCTAACTAATTTTATCTTTTTTATTTACATTTCTTCCTTCTTCTTTGTTTTCTTTTCCTTTCTTTTTTTAGTTTATTTCTACTTACTTTTTGCTTCATTTTTTCTTTATGTTTCTATGATAATAACGAATCATTTGGTGGCACAATCTTTATAATGGGTGACCTATCTCATTAGGCTATTTGCTCCCCCTGCTCCTGTCTGGAAGATTTGAGGCGCGGAAGGAGCCCTCAACACATGTATCTTTTCTTCTGCCTTATTTTTTTTTTGTATTTTGGTGACTCTGCTCACTTTCTTTCCTGCTAGTAGTAGCGAGCCGGACTGCCGGCCAAACTTGACACTAATTGAACTCGTGTGATATTGCCTCTAGCTTTTTGAGCTCTTCCGGCGGTAATATCGAGATCAATCCAGCGGCGTCTTGGCATGCACACAGAGACCGGTTTGGTTGCATTAACTAAAATTTAGTTGAGATAACTAAACTATTAATTTGGCTATCAGATAATAAAATTCTCACTTGATATTACCAATTGATTTGATTAAGTAACTTGGTTACATTACCAAATTTGTGGTAAAGTTTACTTTAAAATTTGGTAGCCTGGATTTGGTTATTCTTACTAATTAAAAACAGCATTTGGTTACTTATAGTAATATTAGGTAATTATTCCCAAATACAAAGTAGTAGTGAACAAATAAAAATTTACCATTAACTAAACATTTTCTTCAATTTTTGTAAAATATACAACTAAAATATTTGGATATTCTAAGCAAAACTTGTCAAATACTTAATTTTAGTTAATGTTACCTCAACGGTCCTTGCGCGTAAGCACTGAAATGCCAATAACCCTATTGTTGTGACTTCGTGTTGACGTACTTCCTTTCTCCTTATATATTACTCAAATGTTGAAAAGACGGGTGCGAGGCCTAAAGCGTCCAGTTAGAGCAGGATTAACTCCTCTACATTTACTTCTCAGTTCCTTATGAGGACACACATAAGGCCAGAACCTTCGGTTGTATGTGACCGATACTTTTTTCATTTTTAGATTATGCAGCTGGGTGACCGAGAGGCCATGGAAGCAGAGGACAGCGAGGGCCATGGACCTACCGCTGGGCTTCGTAGAAGAATTGGAGATGGATTTCAGCAAAAGCTGTCACCTTATAATCAACGCAAGGAAAACGAGTATGTGCCCGTTATTCTGTAGACTCTGTGTGTTGTCTGGAAAGGATACTGGTGTATAAATTATGTTAATTAGGCTAAACTGAAAGTATTTTCTTTCTTCAGTTGTTGCTACGTATGTTGGTGATAGAAGTAAAATTGCAGGAGTACTGACATCTAATGTCAAATTAACATTTTTATGTGTTGAACAGAGTCAAGAATGAACAACTTTCAACCATCCACCGCCTCATGCAAGAGCAGAAGGAGAAATTTGGCGACTTGTCAATGGACGACGTCATTGATCAGATGAAGCTTTACGTTAAATGAATACTTGAATAATCTGTGGTGTCATGATATTATTAGGGGCTTTGATAAGCTCATATGTTAGACTGGGTAACGCAGGGTAGTTATACAATACGTGCTCTCGTTTCTCCGTGTCTCTAGTTAGAGTTTCTTGCTTCTTAATTTACAGCTATATTGAAAAGGGTGATTCAGTGATTTTTATTTCGAATTTGCTACCGGGGACTCAAGTTTTATGTGAACTCAGGTAAGTTGGTATCAAAGTAACCCGTGCACTACTTCTAGCAGAAAAACAAAGTGCACAGCATCTCAAAGAGACCTAAAAAGAAAAGAGAAAAGAACACGAAAAGAACACTCTTGGTTAGGGTCCGTTTCGTCGACATGCATAAGATGGGTCGCTGAGCTATCAGAGATTTGATTCATTTCAAGTGGCTGAAAAATCGGCGACTATTCACGATCGAACTGTCGTCGATCCACGGCTACTGAACGAATTCAAGCTTGTGCAAGCACTGTACGTCTCAGGTCAGTCGACTTCCTGGCTTACGATCTAGACAAATCAAAATCTTAAGAAATCGTCTTCATTTCCTGAAAAAGTGTGGCTTCAATGCTCAGTGTTTGAAGAGAGTCGTCAACACGAGTCATGAAAACGACTTGAGATTGCTTTTCTATAACGCAAGAAAGTTTGTAGCTTGGCAGCTGTATCAAAGAAAAACTGACTTGCAAGAAGTGCACTGCCTAGTAGCCTCAAAAGTGGTAAAATACATGCTCTTTTCGCTGTGGAGCAAATTCACAATAGTCAAAACGACAGGGTTCTGCTGCATGACAGCCAATCGGGTAAAGAAGGTGTTGGAGTTATCTGCCCAGCACAAAAAAAAGTTGTCGGGAGTTGTTCTGGGCGCCNCTCAAAAGTGGTGAAATACATGCTCTTTTCGCTGTGGAGCAAATTCACAATAGTCAAAACGACAGGGTTCTGCTGCATGACAGCCAATCGGGTAAAGAAGGTGTTGGAGTTATCTGCCCAGCACAAAAAAAAAGTTGTCGGGAGTTGTTCTGGGCGCGTGTGTCTTTGAAGTGCAAGACTGTTCTTGTTTTTGTGCGTAAAGAAATGAAAACCAAGGCTCTGAGCATAGACCGCAACAGTACTTGACTCTTAGGTTTGACGCTGGCGGCCAAAAATTCGGCAATGGGAAAATAGGATTTTCTCAAGAGCTGTTCTTTTCCCCCTATCTAATACTGAAGAAAAAAATTCCAAGGTACCCAAAATTCCTCTTGCGGTAAGGTAGCTTGGATACGGCGGGGACCCACTTGGGCGCTTGTCTACATGACCGAGTCTGGACATATTCATAATAGCTCTTGAGAAAATCCCATTTTTTCCCTATTTGGCCGTCAGTGTCAGAGGCCACTTGAACATAAGAGTCAAGTACTGTTGCGATCTGAGCTATGAAGAATTTATCCTTGAGCCTGTGGTAAAAAACAGCCAGGATGTTTTGCAACGATAGCCGTTTCTTATTTGGCCACATGGTACGACTGGCCACATTATCAACTGGACTGAGAGGTGGGTTCGCGATAATGTCGCGTATTTTCTGTTCGAAAAAAAATTTCCCTCGGGGTCACAGGATGAGCCAAGGGCTCGGTTAGTTAGTTTTCCTATCCTATAGTATGAGGAGCAGCGACCTCAAGGGTTCTGTAGGTTACGTTAGCTATTAGTTTGGCCTTTGGGACGTCTGTTTTTTGTACCTACTTAGTTTTTTTTTTTTTTTCATTGTAATAATCCTATTGATGATGCTTCCTCTTCTTTTCCGACTTATCCCATGCTCGTTGATGCTATGTGGGAAAACCCTTGTGCTTGGACACCACAAGAAAGGATGCCTACCGTCAAGCCCTGATCTTATCCTTAAGGATTTTAGTATCTGGTCTATTTTAGAGGCTAATTGCATGCAAAGTCACACGATTTAGTAGCAGTCGGGAGCATGAATTGCACAAGACTGCATATAGACTTTGGTAAATTTTTACGTTAGGACCAGTGGAGAGTGTCAAGGTCAAGGTATATACTATACTGTATGTAATCTTATGTACTGTATTTTCATGTGCCAAGCCCGAATTGAGAAGTCGGAGCCGTCGAAAATGCGTAGTTTTCGAAATATTTTATTAAATTTCCCATTATATTTTTATATAATAATAATATAATTATATAGGCTTGCTAGCGACCGTATAGAAACCTAGCCGAACCTACCTAACCTATTTTTTCCTGTAGAAAAACAACAGGAACTTCAAAGTCCAACATCTCAAAAACTACTAATTTACGACGGCTCTCGTGGTTATATTTGGACTCAGCACATAAACTACATAGGATTACACACAGTATACCGTTTAACTCTCCTCTGGTCCAAAAGTAAAAATTCACCTAGAGTTTTCCCGTAATATTACTTCGCCGGAATGAAAGAAATTTGTTTCTCTGCTTATTTAATGTTTTCGATACAGATTTTCCAAAAAAGTTCAATCTCGGCGTTTTATCATTCGCATCTGAACGAATTTTTGTTGCCGTGAATTGAAATTATAGAGTAGCGGGTCATTTGGTAGAAGACAAGAATGAATCGAGAACATGAATGTTGTCAACCATATGATTTTATCTGCAGAATGCCATATTACTCTCGATAAAACTCGCTTTATTTATTGCCTTTTAAAGACGATAAATTTTACTTCAAAAGTGCTACTGCGGGCATTTGCCGAGTTAAATTCATCTGCTTTTTTACATGCCGCAATCCAATGCACTTTCAAAATTTATCCTTCAGAAAGCTAAAAAATAAAATAAAAAAGTTCGTAGATTCTTTGATACGTAGTTTTGTGCAACGATAGGCTATAAGATTGTAGGACATGCAGAACACGCTGGAGGAATGACGAAGAAACGTAAAATAGCTACTTATCAACGTACTAGCAGCTTGTGACGTCACAAGCTTATTACCCAGAGTGCATTGCAGCTTGGGCCCTCCGCATGCGCTAACCTTGTATCATCATTGCTCAAAAGTTAAGACCAGGCACCATAATGCACGGCTTGCGCTGTTTTTGTACCAACGAGTTGAGCTAGGTTCGATTGTGTAATGTGTATGTTGTCCCGTTTGAAGAGTCACTGAATAAAGTGTAGAGAGGTCAGATGGATATTCACGCCCGCTACAATAGTTGAAATCATATAATGACCCGTTATCTGGTATCTTCTTGGTAGAAAACGATCAGAAGACCTTCTCTGTGCCTTCGAAGAAAATACTAGCGACTTAGACATGAAATTATTACAAGCAGAAAGCAATTGAGTTGACCGGGAGGACTCAATAGGACTATAATGAAACTTACCTGTAACCGCATGTCACATCGACGAGCCGAAGAATTTGAGGGTCGGACCTCTTAATCCCTATCAAAATTATAAGCAGCGTTATATTTTTCGCGCCAAAGAAGCAATAAAAATAGTTATTGCTCTATCTTTCTGCACTTTCCGACGTTTTTATAACCATATTTTGTGTACGCATGCAAGCTGAATAGCTGGTTAGTCAGGAGCGAGAGATCAAATAGATTAGGTCGAAAAAAATATGTTTTGTGAAATGCACTGTGAACTGATTATGAAGGGTAGATAAGGCTTCACTTCAAATAAGTTAAATCAGCGCCTCAGATCTTGCCGCTAGTGCTGTGAAATTTCCACCAGCCTCCAGTGCAACTTTGTAATGAGAATTGCTTATTGCTCAATTATTACATGTTCTCTTCATTTATTTATGTGCTTTACGGATGGAATTTGCAATTTACGGCGGTTTATCTAGCTAATTAAAATACTCATAGGCCGTTCGGTCTTTGCTGCCTGGTTACAAGTGTCGATGGATGAACCAAACGTTAATTTGAAATTCCGAAGACTGCCCAATGCTAGCCGAGCTGATGATGGAATTGAACCTCAGTTGCTCGACTGTGGCACCTGCTTACAACATGCACTTTGTGGAGGTTTGAAGGCCTTGATCCGTATGGAGGTGTGGATCCGGTAGGCATGTTTCCTTTGTTTTATAAGCAGCTGGCTGATGTTCTTGCCCCAAGCTTGCAGCGATCTTCCGGCGCCTGATACGATTAGGAAGTTTTCCTC
>LQNS02278183.1:10211835-10243291 GCA_001587735.2 Parhyale hawaiensis | reverse complement strand
ACAGATCAAGCATGTTCTGACTCGGCCGCAACTCCCGTCGACAACCGTTTTTGTGGGCCAAATGGGCGTAACTGGGCGGAGCCAGCAACTGCCAGCGGAAACTGGGAGCGAAAAAGTGGAGGTGTAAAAGACCCTTTATTGTGATGACTGCGTCGTACCTCTCACTGTCTCGCATTTAATGGCCGAGTGTCCCACGTTTTCCAATGAGCGGAGGGAATGCTATCCAGACCTACATGGTCGGGATGCAGACTCCATCCTCTGAGGAATGTTTTCTGAAGGACCTCGCGGCCAATTTAATAGAAATGCCCTCAAGACTTTTCTTAACAGATGTAACCTCTATCAAAAACTGTGATGAATTCCTTACGATAAATGCTATCGTCAACTACGGTTCGTCAGTTTCTTCGTGAATTACATATACTATATGTAAAAATAATAATGATATTCTTTCTAATACTTTATAATTAAATAAAATGGAAACAAATTATTAACGGCACTGGAGGTCGAGGGATTGATCGATCCTCAGCAGCTTGGACTCGGCGTGGAGATGGTCTACGGAAGCCATGCGCAGGCAACCGGTCGCAGTGCGGAGAGCGGCGTTTTGAACCGTCTGCAGCTTTCGAACCGCGGACGACTGGCGAGCCCCAGAATACCAAACTGGAGCCGCGTAGGTGATGAGAGGTCGGACAAATGCCCTGTATGTGAGAAGCAGGGTCTCCTTGCACTGGCCCCAGCGAGTGCCCGCCAGGGCCTTGAACAGTCTAAGGCGGCTGGAGGCTCGAGCGGCTGTGGAAGTGATGTGCGGTGTAAAGGAGAAATGGGTGTCAAAAGTGACGCCGAGGATTTTGGAGCGGCGCTCCAGAGGCAAGGCAGAGTCGTTCATAGTGATGCCGGGGTCAAGTGTAGACTGATAGGTGACGGTTGTCCATAAAGTTGAATTAGATTTGGAGGTTGATATGGTGAGGCCCTTGTTTGCTGCCCAATAGCTGACTGAGGCAGAGAGATCCGACAGAGCGGTAGCAGCGGTGAGAGGATGGGGATGGGACGTCACGACAGTGGGGACGCCACGACAGTGAAGTCGTCGGCGTAAGATGTTACAGAGGGGCAGCAGAGCTGGTCCCGATGGAAGGGAAAGTCAGAGACGTAGAGGTTGAACAGTGAAGGCGAGACGACCGAGCCCTGAGGAACCCAAGCCTTGACAGCCCGGTACTGGGAGCAGGAACCGTTAGAGAGGAAGCACGCTGCTCGTCCCCTGAGGTAGGCCACGAGCCATCTGACAACGTAGTGGTGGAGTGTGGTGCCGGAAACAGAGGAGAAGAGGCCCACAGTAGGTAAGGTGTTGAACGCTTTGCTGAAGTCAATCAGCAAAGCCACCGTGCGGTCGTGGGTTTTGCGATTATTCATACTGCGGGTTGCTGGGAAGATGTGGTGGAGTGCATGGGCCGGAAACCGTGTTGGTGAGGGGCAGATTGGTAAGCCTCACTGATGAAAGGCAGGAGAAGGCGCTCCAAGACATTCACAGAGGGACACAGGAGCGATATTGGGCGATAAGATGATCCTTTATCTGCAGGTTTAGATGGCTTCAATATGGCAATTATGACAGCTAACTTCCATAAGGCGGGGATGTCTGCCTGAGCAAGGGAGAGATTGTATAATCTGGTGAGATAGATGATACCCTGCGAGCCCAGATGCCTAAGATGTAGAATGGACAGTTGGTCTGGGCCAAAAGTTGTGGAAGACCCTGAGGCGACTATGGCCTCACAGACTTGAGCGGGAGTGAAAGGGGTGGAACCATGAGCAATGGAGTGGCGCTTTCGAAGTGGACGCCTAGCCAGTCTGGGCGAGGTAGCTAGAGCAGGGGGAGAGATGGCAGTAAATTGCTTGCAAAAGCCCCTGGCTATATCGCCGTTGTGGGTGAACGTGCGAGTTCCAAAAGATATAGGCTAGTTGCGATGGACAGAGAACTGCTGGCCTGATAGTGAGCGGAGTAGAGACCAGAATTTACTGGGGTTGCTCTTGGGGTCGCAATCTTGAATCGTTTGTTTTCAGGCCTCTTGGACCGCACCGCAGATGAGGCGATCCTCTTCTTGTTGTAACTGAGGAAGGGAGGGGTAGTGGGGAGACGTGGAGCGAAGGTGATCACGACGAGAGATGGCGTCTCTGGAGTCCGGAGTGAGTCGGGGGATGTATTCCTTGCAACGACCGGCCGGGATGTGGTGCTTAGCAGCTGATAAGAGGAAACGATTGAGGGCCCTCAGTCCGCCACTACAGGAAGAGGGGAGTGGGAGGGAGGTAATAAGTTCCTCGCACTCGTGAGTGAACTCCTCCCAGTTAGCTTTCCTAAAGTTAACGAAGGTGCGTCTGGGACCGGAGGGGGCCGAGTCACTGTACTCGGCTGTGATCAAGATAGGTAGATGATCAGATGAGAGGGTGGTAGTAGTGGACCAAGAGTAGTCAAGTGCAAGATGAGCTGAGATAACTGTCAGGTCCGGAGAGGAGCCCGGACCGTCCCGATGGACCTTGGTGGGCGAGTCGCCATTGAGGAGACAGTAGGGTCCACTATTGATGGAGGCACTAATCTCCTCACCCCGCGCATCCTGGGTTACAGAATACCAGTCAGTGTTGTGGGCGTTAAAGTCACCCATAATGAGTGTGTCAGCCGGGGAATCTGCAAAGAGAGCGGAGGAGTCGAGCCTGTATCCCGGGGGACAAGATGAAGATGTGGCTGGAGGGACGTATTTGTTGATCATAGTGAGGGAAGAGGAACATAGGGTGACGGTGACTCCCGAGTGTTCTACTGTGTGGTCGTTGGGGAATAGGTGGTTAGTGTTAGCCTGCTGGTATAGGGGATGTCCTGTCTGATTAGGAACAAGAGACCGCCACCGCTGTTGGCGGCAGGACGATCTCTTGACTGGAGTGAAGCAAGGGAAGACGGGGAGGGAAGAGTTGGGAGTGAGTTTCGTCTCTCGGAGGGCTGCAATGGCTCGGATATACAATGTAGGAGTCCATTGCAGTTAAATTGCATAACGATGAGCGGAGGGGCGTTAGTAGGATGGGGAGAGCGAGGAGAGACAGGAGGAGGTGAGGGGGGACGAAGGGGCTGAGAAGCACAANGAGGGCTGCAATGGCTCGGATATACAATGTAGGAGTCCATTGCAGTTAAATTGCATAACGATGAGCGGAGGGGCGTTAGTAGGATGGGGAGAGCGAGGAGAGACAGGAGGAGGTGAGGGGGGACGAAGGGGCTGAGAAGCACAACTGAGGCACCTTCAGTCTGGGTGGTAGCTAGCGCGCTGAAAAGGCCAAAGCAGGTCATGTGGACCCAGTGCGCGCAGGCGGAACACAGAAAAGACCACCCGCGGCGGGTGACGTTCCGCGAGCAAACTGAGCAGGGACAAACGGGGCCGGGGTGGATATCACCGCTTAGTAGAATGGATAGGGGGAGGAAAGGGACAGCAAGAAGGGAAAACAAATAAGGAAAAGGCTGCCTAGACAAGATCGGGCAGGTCGTCGGCAGAGAGGACCTGTCCATGAAGGAAAAAACACCAGACAGCGAGAAAGAATAGCGGGAGAAGAGAGTAAGAGAGAGAAAGGGAGCGCCACAGCGACCCGCGTGGTCGCTCCGAACAATGAGTGCCTGCGTTTGGCCCACGAAAGTACCCGTCGCAGCCGCGCAGGGAGCTCCTGCAGGGTCCACCCACGACGAAGACGCACAGATATCGGGTGGCCCACCAGGTACTCATCGAAATTGGCGTAGCTACACGTCGGCATTCCCTGATACTGGAGGACAGAGAAAGCTCAATGGCATAACGCCTGTCCAACAGCCGGTACTCTTTGAACGGCTCACTGCGGTATTCCCCTCTGGTACTCATCGAAAGTGGCGAAGCTACACGTCGGTATGCCCTGATACTGGAGGAAAGTTAGCGGACATAACGTCTGTCCAACAGCCGGTACTCTTCGCTCGGCTCACTTCGGTATTCCCATCAGGTATTCATCGAAAGTGGCGTAGCTCATGTCGGTATTCCCTGGTACCGGAGGAAAGAGTTAGCAGACATAACGTCTGTCCAACAGCCGGTACTCTTTGAAAGGCTCACTTCGGTATTCCCATCAGGTAGCTACTCAGCGAAAGTGGCGTAGCTCACGTCGGTATTCCCAAGAAACTGGAGGGAAGTCGAGTCATAATGCCCAAACCTCCAGCCAGTACTCATCAAATGTGGCGTAAGCATATTCCAATGAAAGTCAACAATCCAGATCATTGCTGCAGGAGTTCAAGATTTGAACTCCTGGGCCTAAGGCTGCGGCTCACTGGACTACATAACTTTCACCTTTAAGAATATGCGTGTCGACAAAAAACGCTCACTTCGGTCTGGTACTCATCGACAGTGGCGTAGCTCGTGTACATATTTCAAACGAGCTCGCATATCATGATGAAAAATCAGTGTCCAGATCATTGCTGCAGGAGTCCAACAAAGTGCTGGGCCTAGGGCCACGGCTCACTGGACTATCAAGAATTTCATCTTCAAGGTATACCAGGATATGCGTATAGACACAAAAACCTGGAAACTGATTAGGTTCGGCCCAAAGGTCTAACCCAAGATCTTAATGAAAGTTAAAAGTTTGGATCATTGCTGCAGGAGTTCAAGAAACTACTGGGCCTACGGCCGCGGCTCACCAGACTGTGAAACTCATCATATTGCCGGCTGAACACAGTTGTGTCTAAAATCAGCATCCAGATCTTTTTTAAAAACTCTGCTAGCTCCTCTTCAAGTGCCCTTCACCAAATACCACTGCGTCAGTATTAATCATTGAAGAAAATTTGAAACCACTATTTTCTGATCCGATAAAGTCTCTGAAGAAAATGTAGTAGTCAGAATCAAATTCAAGGAACTTTCCCCTGCTTGCTAACTGACCATCCAGAAGAATGTTACAAGTCCGGATCATTGATGCAGGAGTTCAAGGAAGTGCTGGGCCTAGGGCCGCGGCTCACCAGACTATACACTTTCATCCTTACTGAAGGTTATACAAGCTGAAATGAATTACCGAATAGTAATTCTAGATAAAAATTACAAGTCCGGATCATTGCTGCAGGATTTCAAGGAACTGCTGGGCCAGGGGACGTGGCTCACCAAACTTAACTTTCATCCTTACTGAAGGTGTGAATAAAAAGTTATCTTGATTATCAGGGACGGTAAACTTTCAAAACCTGAAGAGCTGAAATTGAATTCTAAAATTTCTAAATTCGAAAGACAAGTCCTTGAGAGACTGAGTCCCTTCTATGAGACTCCCAAAAAATTTCAAAGTCCCTGAGGTAAGATGAAACCAAAATATTTCGAAGTCTTGGGGGCCAATCAAGCATCTGAGTTAGAGTCCCCCAAGTGGGTTAGTAACCAAAATATTTCGAAGTCTTGGGGGCCAATCAAGCATCTGAGTTAGAGTCCCCCAAGTGGGTTAGTTAGTTATAAACTTTGTTTAACCTCCGTAGCCGCAAGTCAGGCGTTCCAACAGAGATGAGCGTGTAGTATTTAAATACTACATAATTTGTCGCGTGGCCTACGTGCGCTACTACGGGCAGGAAACAAGGCGCAAAGCATAGTAGAAGACACTCGAGTGGTCGGCCTCTTTCACGGCCTTCCACACGAGAGAGATCNCACCTCGCGGAACAGAAAAGGAAATAGAGAACCTACCTAACTTTACAATACTAACCTTGTCAGCAGGAACTGCGGCCAGATGCTACATCCCCTGCGGAGAAGGCACTCGGGACCCTGGGGCGCGTGATGCCCCCAAGTGGGTACTATTAAAATTTTCCCAAGTATTTCAGGCTCTAAAACTAGGAAAAAGCCCCAAAAAATACTAAGGGAAAACTCACATAAGTAACAGACTAAGTTAACATCGGATCAGAAAACTTCAAACACTTCTAGAGTACGGTATAAGGCTGTTCTGAGACAGAGTCCCAAAACGCCTCTTTCAAAATAATTCTAAGTCTCAAAAGCACTTTCACTAACAGAGACTACGTTGCAGAGTAGGCAGATGAAAGGACCAACTAGAAAAATTTTTTTTTAAGTGTCAAAAGTATCACCACACTCTGAGACCAAGTCCATAAGGGACTCAACACTGCACTATTTCCAAGTTCTAAGGCAGAGGAGGAGAGGAACTGGAGCTAGAGATGTTGATCGCAACGCGAGTCGTTTAGGAATGAGGGCCTATGAGGCTCCGAGGGTCGGGTGCCTACCTTTATAGCCGCGGACGGAAGGGGAGGAGAGAGAGTGTGAAAAAAAAAATCTGAGATGAAGTAGCTCTGTCACCTGGAAAAGAAACGGATTCAGAGTTAACAGATTTTCATAGTTCTTATACTAACATGCACAAGTAAAGTGTTAGTAGGATACGATACAGCACTACAGTCTACATTAAGATACTAGACAAAGTACAGAAGAACTGCTAACAAGATAGCTCTTATACTTACACAAGAGCATACCTCACAATTTTGGCTAAATAAAAAAAAAACCGTAAGAGTACTTGCCTGTCAATCAACAAAAGTCTGACGACTAGACCAGTCCTCCCGAAGTGGAGAAACCCGCGAAGACACGAGTCGTGGTGCTACCTAACAGAGGTGCTCTGCCGGAAGCGAGCCATTGAAAAATATTGAACAAATGCACATCTGCGTTTGATGTCTTTGGTGTCGACTTAATCGCAAAATTTCTAGTTAAAAAAGTTTTAAAAATGCCAATCTTGGTTTATTCGTTCTTCAGTTGCCCACTTGAAACGTGAGATATGAGCGAGCTTTGCCTAGAGAAAATGGAAATTAGCTATATACCTATATCTCGAGCCTTTCATACATTCAATTTGATAATTGGAAAAGAGGCAAGTTGGACTAAAATTCTGAGAACATAGTACATATAGGATTCCACAAAATAAACTTCGAAGACATTATCATGGCATTACCTAAAACATAAACACGAAGCACAAATTTAATTGCTAGAAGAAAAGTGTTAAGTGAAAGACCTTTGGGATATCAGATAAGTCATATGCCAAGCATGCAGTCAGCAGTGAGCAGCTGAGATACGAGCAGAAGCAACTTTTCAGCAATGGGAAGGAAACACACCAGTCTCAATAGCGAACTCACAGATTTGCCAAGTTTCTTGATGGAATAGATGCCCAAGACAGTGACACGATTGCCAGGAACCACTCTTTCACAGAGCGAGCGATCACAGTAAAGTTGAAGATGCCGAGGCATTTCTCCCTGGGGCAAATTTTCAGGCACCTCTTGTAGCTTAAGCACCTGGTAGTCTACGCAATCACACTTGTCTGGCACAATAAAGAATGGGTCCAACGGACATTTGGGACGTCCTGCTTGTTCACTGCAATGAAAGAACGATTAGACAATTGGATAGTTAATGCCTCCGTCTCCACAACTAAGGTGATCTAAAAGAGGAAGAAATAAGGAAGATGTATAAAGCATAATGATAGATATGTGAAACCCAGGCACGAAGGTGTTTCCACATGGCTATGATAGGTTTATTACCCACAGATAAACATTACAATAATGGAAAAACTCTCTGAGTACAATATACGTACAGTTCACAGTAGGAATCACTCACAGGGTGGATACGGTGGTAAAACTATGACTATAATAATAATATACGTACAGTAATATATCTGCATAACTCATAGAAAAGTTGTAAAACTTTTTTGGGTAACAAGTAGTAATTAGACTAATACAATTGCATAACATAATCCTTATACCGTTTTTTAAAGGCGCCATTAGACATAGCATCTAATAGGTGTGTTGGAATCCAATTAACAAGTGATACGGTTTGGAAAATAGTTGAACGCTTCTCTACATCAACACGAACATTTGGAAGATTAAGAATGAAGCGTCTCACGTCGAAGTTTTGATGAGGTATGAGTGATCCGTAAAATTGTTGAAAGACAAGAGGATGGTAATGTATGAGCAATCGGAAAAACGTGAGAATCGAATAGTTATACACATCTTGAAGTTGCAACATCTATCTATCGCGGTACATATTACTACAATTCATTAACGGTATATTATTTCAATCTCGTTTAACGCGAAGTATTTGCCTTAGTATATTATTATGCAAAACTTCTAATTTACGAATGTAACAATAAGGGGCTGCATTCCAGATGATAATATTTTGAGTTAACAAGGAATAAGCTAAAGAATAGTAAATTTGTTTCAATGAATCACGATTAACATAGACACTGCATATGTTATACCATGAACTCTATTGAGCTTTTTGCCAAACTCCTCAATGTGGGCTTCGAAATTAAGTTTATCATCAAGAATCAAACCAAGATATCGAAACTGAGACACCCATTCCAATCTTTTGCCGGTGAAATGAATCGTCGGTAAATCAGGACGAGAACATGGAGTGAATAACATCAGCGTAGTTTTATCCTCATGGGCAATCAATCTATTTTGAGTTAATCATTGGGGATAAACAATCATGGAAAGGAGGGGTAGAACAGCAGAAATAATACCAGAGAGAGTATGAAATCAGAAGGAAGCAAAGTGGGAACGAACGTCTGCAATGAAAGCAAATTATTCTGCAACATAGTAACTCTTAAACAATGGAAGAATTTGAACGTAAGTAAAATAGAGCTCTGAACTCCCATAAATACTATTGACAGCTGAGGGTATCTTAACTGACGCAAAGGCTGCACAGGTGAGAAATAAGGAGAATGATGTGCGTCAACATAGACAGGCAATCTATATGTGTGAAGGCACACCAATGCTGCAAAAGGAACATGTTCAGAAACTAGAAGGTAGCTAATTCTAATTAAAATCCATAGGACTTATAAGAAATTGGTTGATTCTTAGGGAACCGTATTCTTAGTAGGAAAAGAAGCACCAAGCTACATATAAAAACCATTTCTGTACTTTTGTTACAATCGTTTCGGATCATATAAAATCCATCTTCAGTGCTAAATAAAATTACATAGGACAAATTCTCCATCTTGAATGCAATGTACCTTACACAATCTACTTTTTTTTAAATGAATTATATAGAGATCCATTTCTTACAAATAATACACTTTCAAGATACGTATAATTAATACTCGCTCAATTTGATAAATTTTTCTCTAATAATCATCTAGAAATCACATAAGCATATTAGCTATAATAACTTAACACAATTTGGAATCAATACACTCTATTTTCAATCTTTCAAATATGCGTGCTCACATCGAGAAAAGCTGCACATTTTTTTCAATTGTTTTTTAATAGGATTCCCATATTTTCAGAGTCCATACCACAGAGTGAACCCAAAAAAAAAAAAAATATATATATATATATAAGGTATAAAGAATATGCAATCGCATAATTTGTAAGTTGACTGAAAAAAAAAAAAAGTTATCCATGGGTTTCACCAGGTCCTGGTAACTCCCCCGTGCCAATCCTTAGAAGAGTGTAGTCTAAATTTGTTGTTAAAATACTTGTGTTGTGTACCTATTTGTATCTACGAGAAATAAACCCCAAAAACCTACGTGGTCACTCACTCAAGTTAGCCTTTGGGATTGTGAGGCCCACCGACATTCCAACAGGAATAGGGTCCACAAGAGCAGAAGGGTGGAACGCAGTAGTAAGCTTTAGTGGAAATGCTACCAGCTCCAGCAACCTTGTAACATATTTTTACATTAATAGAGCATAGCTATCATAGCCCTGGTTTTACCACCACACCAACGCCATACGACGTGATCCAAGCAGTGCATCAGAAAATGAATCTTTTGTTCAGGGTTGCAGAGTTGAAAGCTTCAAGGGCGACTCAGACTCCTGACTCACCAGATTTTCCAGCTCCTATAAATTTTTTGACTCCGACTCCTTGCTACTCTACTATTTAATGTAACTATTAAATACAGTATGTTCAACTACAAGATCAAGGTTAGTAAGGTTTACTAGCGCAGCGCTTCTAAGCCGCGTTGCACCGAAGATAAAATATTTTGTCTCAGCTCTGCATATCAGCAACTATCGATCATGCTTGCGGGCATTCATGACAATCTCTTCGATGGAGATTATTCTCCCCCTTCTTTTATTATTTTTTCTTTCTTTAGTTCTCTTTTGTGTTCCATTTTTTCTCCTCTCGTTTCTCCATTCCTCTACATCCTACTAACATAATGGTAATAGCTCATAAAGGGCCGGAGTGTAAGTCCCAGTGTCTCTTTGGGAATGGGCCTCCAGGTGTCTACTGCCGCCTATCTATCTAATTTCTGCAGGATGGTCTCAAATTCACAAAAGCACGTGGATCTCTAACCCTACACGGCTCGGCTGAATGAATTTGCTCATCCGGACAGCACAGGGCAACAGACAAAATGAGACAAGAAAAAATCGCCTGTGTGGCTGGCCCCATCCGTGGTCCTCCGCCCGAGCGAGGGTAGGAGTAACACGGAAAAGGGTCGGCCAACTCGTGGAACAGAAGGGGAAATATAGAGCACCTACCTAACATAACAAACTAACCTCTCAGCAGAACTGCAGCCAGCTGCAACATCCCCTGCAGAGAAAGCACTCAGGACCCTTGGCAACTACTTTTTAACAACACAGTTTTAGTCAGGAAGTTTAAGCCTCTGTTTCTGAACAGAACGACATCACAGCAAAGAGGGCAAGGGATATATAGTATGCCGATCAACGGACAAATAGTATGCCGATAGAAAAGGAGAAGCAATGCACGAAGGTGTTCCCACACAGGGCCAACACACATGGGAACAGCAAGTCGGGAAAGAAGAGGAAGAACAGAATAAAGCATGAGCAAGTAGGAGTATGAAATCGCGAAGGAAGTAAAGAGAGCACGAAAGATAGACGTCCTGAAGGCTTAGCTAATGGCTGAGGTAACCTTCACAAGCTCCCTAGTGTTGCCTGGCCCCATAGCATAGGATGGAGGAATCTAAACTAACCTAACCCTATGGCCCATCCTATGCCCCCCTAAGGGGTTTTAACAATGTATACAAACATATTAGGCAAATAATAGTTTGTAACATTTCCCAATTTGGGACATTAAATATTCAATTCATTATTCATTATCATCCAGAAAACACATTTATAGGGTGGGCTGTCATCAGAAGCATTTGTTGATTTTTTTTACATGTCTAAGTTTTTACCTTTTTTTTTTAGAAGTTTGCTATTCTGATTTTTGTAGAGCATAGTGCAGAAATTAGGCTATCAAAGTGTATCGAGTAAAGTAAGCAATGCTACATTGTACAATAGTTTTCAAAAATTTCACAAGTTAAAAAAACATAGCTAATATTTTTACCCTTTTGTAACTCCAAAAGTATGAAACCTAGATAAACTCGCTCAAAATCACGTGATAGGGCAGGGATCAGAGAACCAGTATATAAGTTAAAAAAAAATGTTGCAGTTCCACTTGTCAGTACGGTATTTATTATTTAAACATTTGCTGAGTGTGGCAAATGGGAATGATAGAAAGGAGTTTTTATTTTCTTGAATAGGCATTTTTTTTTAATTACTTGACTGTCTTAATTGTTTTCATTAAAGTAGGGGGAAATGATTATTCATAGTTTAGTACACCATGAAATTATGTATAAAAATCTAGCAACCAAAAATAAATATAACATATGGTATTTGTATTCAAGTGTTATCATTTAACGTATGTCAACAAAACGAAAAATATAACAAATTAAATAAATTATATATTTCACATATCTTGGATTAAAAATGTTTTTGAACAGCATGATTTTCTCATTGGAAAACTGATTTGTTTGTTCAAGAACTTTCACGAACCTGCTACATTTTACGTTAGAAATCTACTGTAGTCCATGAACAGCGTTTGGGTCATTATTTCGTGAGACATTGTAGGAGAAGATTGAAACCATGGCAAATAGGGGGAATGCTCCAATGACTCTTTAGTAGTGGCAAGTGAAGGCTACCTCTGTTGGTAGCACTACGATCTCACGCTGTAGGCACTTGCCGGATCATCTCCGTTCAGGAGGACCATTGTTAGTCGTCACATTATCTTCATTGACAGAATAGGTACTCTACCTTCACTTACTCTCTATCTGTTGCAGTCACTGAATCTCAATAATTGCAGGTTGTAATTAGCTATTTATGCTGCTTTCACCTTCTATTAACTCGTAGGTGTTACACCGTCTATCCGAAGGAACCTCCGAAACTCTCGAAAATGTTTTGAAACCTTTTCAAATGTCTTAAAACTCATGCCGATTACGTAGCACTCTCCTTGGGCGCCACCATCTTTGATCAGGTCAGATACCTTTGCACACTCCGCCCTAGCTTCAGTTCATCCGACGACGGGCGCCCTATCTAGGGATCCATCAAACTACGGTTTTTGGGAGGACCTTACTCTCTCTCCAGTGGTACTCTGCCTTCACTTACCACTACAAAAGAGTGGCTCGCACTGGCTGAATACCTGTCAGAAGCACGACTTACCAGAGAAAAATGAGTTACCTCCAGCATTCATTAGGGACTTGCTGAGCAGGGAGAGGTTTCAGGGTTCTCCTCCTGAAGCGGAGAGTGCAGAAGAATTATTTTCTATAGAAGTATTTAATCGATCAAGCGCATTAAGTCCACAGCTACAATTAACTAGTCCTGTCTACTTGGTGTTTAGTCGTTAGACATTGTCGCCGATACAGCTGTCACCATTCGTTGTAGCCCTAGGATTTCTCGGACTCAAGAAGGAGCCTCAGAATTAACCCACCCCTTGTGGGGTGGACTCTAGACTCCCAGTTTAACTGGTTGTGCGGCTTATAACCGGGCTGCAAGCCGGGTAAAACTCGTGAGACGTCCCTTACTGCGGACGACCTCCCAAAACGGCCGCGAGAGATTTCAACGTCATCCGAGCTCTCTAGGCCAAACTAGTTAGTGATCGTGCCTGACTGGTCTAGAGCGTCAGCTTGTCAGCATTACACATCTGCAATGCTGAGTACTGCTCATCAGCTTCCCAACGCGGCTTCTCAATGGTTGTCACTGTAAGATGGTTACTTCGCGACTATGTGAGCTTCCCAAGTGTGAAAAGGTTCACCTTTGTGATCCAGATCTAACCAGCCTATTAACCTGTTCCAGCCGTGATAGTTAGAAGCCTTACAAAGTCTGTAGGCTGTATCACTAGAGCTCATGCGCTTTCATCTTGTTGAACAGAGTTGTGAGGCTCACAGCTCTTCTCTGGCTAATTTTTTTTCCAACTGAACCCTACTATACCATCCTACCTCTTCCTAACCTCAACCACGTTAGGGCTTAGCCGCTTGGGTGTAGTTCCTTTTGGATGGAAAATCCTGTTCGGCGTTCGACCAAAAAGCCGACCATGTTCTTCTAAGCTGGGGTTACCCCTATTCTTCCCGTTGGGGTCTCATATGAGGTTGTGTGCTAACGTTACCTCCTAGGCCATGGGGCAGTTAGATCCTTCCTGCTGACATGAGTCTCTCTGCTCTAGCTCATTGGGTAATTAGCCTCGAGAAAGTAGCAAACGCCCAGCTGCACACAAACACTCCGATATATCCATTCCTTCCAGATACTGTCTCATGCTTCCGATATTCTGCTATAGAAACAGCTAGCCCACCAAGGAGTTTGCATTGGGAACCGACCTGGAAAGAACTCAAGGAATAGGGCCTGAAAGACAAACATAGTATGACCTAACTCTTCCTCCTCTTATGGAGGTTAATGCAACTTGCCAGAGATCTTGGAGAGACTCACTTCTGAAGTCTGCTGATGAGGCTCAACCATCATGGTCGGATTACAGGTCAACCGTTCGACCTGTGTAGGATCTGATGCCACGACTCAGTCTTCTTTGGGCACTCGGTCTTCCTTTCAAGGAGCACCGTGTCGCTCTAGTTCAGGTCCGCCTTCTCGACGTTCTGGGGCTTCGGTGTTTCGAGGTGTTAAATTTGATGATTGGGAGAGTTCTTTGGCTGGAACTTTTCTCTTTTGAGGGAAGTTGGGTCATATGAAGCGAGATTGTCGTCGTAGACTTGGTCTTTGCTTAGTTTGTGGTTCATCCAGTCACCGCGTTGCTGATTGTCATCATCAGTCTGCCTCTCGTTCAGTTGAAAGTCCCTCTGAATCTAAATCTTCCGAGAGTCGTGTTTCGGAGCAGAACCCTAGTTGCCTAGAGTGCGATTTGCTAGTGAGAATGGACATGTCGAGACTTCGGAAAACCAAAACAGTCGGTAGTGAGGGGAGTCACCTCGGACCTGAGTGAAGTATCTCCCATTCAGGATGAGTCTTTGAAGGATACTGGTAAAGTTGAACCTGCAGTTGAATGTGCTGACGTGTCCAGTAATAACTCTAGTGAAAATACTTCTGTTGCTGATGAGTCTTTCGTCTGTGTTTATCAGTCTTCTGACCTTTCCAGTGTTTCTACCTCTAGTGCTCTAACTGCTCTTGACTCTGGTTTACCAACACTTAGCCTTGTTAACTTGAATCCAGTTCCCTCGCTCAAGGTGCCGGTGAAGGTCGGAAATAGGGATTTGGTAGCATTAAGGGGTCTTTTCGTGTCTTTTCCAAATTTTTATTTTTTTCATTTTTGAACCAATTTTTCTGGATTTTGCACATAACATGTAGAATTAAACAATAAAAACATTTTGTTCCCGTAACTTTTTCAGTTTCGGCCTTTGTTTTTTCAAAAAATGAGAGTTTCATTTTTTATATAATTTTAAAAAGAACGTAAGTCGATGAGTTTTTGTGCTACAGAAAAAACGAAGACAGTTTTGGAATCCTTGAATGATTCCCTACAAAATTAAGGAGTTTTTTTTCAATTTCCTTTTCGTTTTCTATTGATATGAGACTTTAGATGGGTAACCGAAGAATTCATAAAATATGTAAATTTTCTTTATATTTCATATAATGAAAAAAAGTTAGAGGAAATTGAAAAAAAATCCCTCAGTTTTGTAGGGAATCATTCAAGGATTCCAAAACTGTCTGTTTTTAGTGTAGCATAATAACTCATCAACTTACGTTTTTTACTCTGAAAAATCAAATTTTGCAGGGCGGCAAATTTTATGTTTTTGTGGATGAATTTTGTATAAAAAAAATGCGACGCTTGCAGTGGAAATGCACTTGAACTGTTTTATCTATAGTACATTTACACCTTACCTTGAAGGAATCTTGACTTTTGAGGAGCCTGATAACAGTGGCAATGTGTTAATTTCCAAGCCTTCATGCTCGCAGGGTTCTTTGAATGTGATCCGTAGGGGCGAAGTTGGATTTGTGTCATCCGTTATTGATGTTGATGACCATGTAGATGATTCTTGGACCCTTGAGCGAATGTCTAGAGAGATTGACCTGATGCAATTGTCTCCTAAGTAATCTGCTGTCTCTTAAATGTTATTTACCCACTTTGATACTTTCTCTCGAGGTGATAAGGATATTGGTCGACTGCTGTAACGGAGCACGCCAATGAGCTCACTGACGACACTCCCATCAGGCAAAAGCCCAGAAGATTCCCAGAACCTGTTGTTGGGGCCATTGAACGGCAATGCCAGGAATTGGAAGCTCTGGACATTATCGCACACAGCAAGAGCCCATGGTCCTCAACAGTTGTGCCTATCAGGAAGAGAGATGGCAGTATCCGCCTCTGTATTGATTACCGGAAGCTCAACTCAGTTACTAAAGCAGACCGGTGTCCTATGCCAAATCTCAATGACCTTGTGTTCAGTTTACATGGCATGCAATACTTCACATCCCTCGATCTAGTTCGTGGTTACCATCAGCTACCCCTTGCCGAATCCAGCCAAGAATAGAGAGCCTTTACAACAACACGTAGTCATCACCAGTTCAAGCACCTTAGCTTCGGGTTATAGAATGCTCGTGCCGCTTTCCAAAGAGAAATGCAAAAGGTCCTCAGAGGCTATCTTGGAAAGCAGGTCCCAGTGTATATCGATGATATACTGATCATGTCTCAGACTCTCAAGGAACATCTTGATTTGGTTGGCTATTTTAGGAACCTTGGGTCAGTATGGCATCAAGATCAAGCCTCCAAAGTGCCATTGTTTCGAGAGCAGTGTTCCTTCCTTGGGACACATTGTTGGTGCTTCTGGCTTGACAAAGGCTCCTGAAAACGTCGAGAAGATCTGACAGTTTCTGTTCATCAGCTGCGTCAGTTTAATGGTCTTATGAACTTCCAACCAAAGGTAGTTCATCCCAAACTGTTCTGTGGTGCCCCAGCTCTTATTCTGTTAGACCGGATTTTCGAAGAAGCATGGAACGAGAGCATGGAGTAAGCTTTTGACAAGCACAAGGAGCTTATTGAAGAGGACCTGAAGCTCTCTTTTCCGGATTACAGTACAGTAGCAAGTCCACTTGAGCACTTTATTGACGCTTCTGGATTGGGTGCGGGTGCCTGCTTGACGCAAGTGCAGCATGGTGAAAGAAGAATCATTGAGTACAACTCCATGCCTTTCTCGAAACCTCAGCAACAGTATTCCACTATAGATAGAGAACTAGCTGCAATCCGGTGGGGCGTGAAGGTGTTTCGTCCACTTTTATATGGTGTTCACTTTATCTTGTTTATGGATCATCGCCCACTGACTTTCATGCGCAACATGTCTAGTGAGAACTCCCGGATTGCTAGAACTTGGCAAGCGTTGGCCGAGTTTGACTTCGAGTTGCGCTATTGCAAGGGTACTGAGAATTCCGCTGCAGATGCCATGTCTCGCATTGCTTCACCTTCTTCGCAGCCTGATTCTTCTCTTCCCCGCCAAGATTTCTTGCCTATTGGAATAAAAGTCCTAGAACGAGTTCCTGGTGGTGGTGATTCCATGGTACTGAGGCTCTTCCTTGTTTTGGAATATCACCAGAACCACGTTGATTCCGATCTTGTGTTGCCTGAGACCTGCCATGCTTTGCGTATGGCTCTGGTTGATGAGTTACTGTCTAATGGTCGTGCTTATGGTGTTCAACTTCTAGACAACGGAGACGCGAGTTGCTGGTCATGAATAGCCCTGGTCAGTTGCTTTGTGGGGAGGCCTTGTTTGTTTTTTGTGGCCTGTATCAACTCCAAGTGTGGGTGCACTGTGGTATGAACATACCACTTGTACATGCCTTACCTGGTGCAGAACTTGCTGGACGCCATGGAAGAGTCCACTCAGAATGGCTGGCGGGAGTTCATCATAATCCTGTTGTGGAGACCAAGCAGTATTCTGGCGTGACTTCCGCTGAGTCAGTTCCATCTTCTGGAGCTGATGGTTGCCTTGGTTCATGGCCTACTATAAATACGGCCGTGCATGTTACATTTGCCTCTTAAAAGAGGCCTGAACTGCTAGCAGCAAGCTCCGTTTCAGGAATGGTGTTCGTATCTTGGATACGGCTGGCTGCCAGTTCCGTTTCCCGAATGGTGTTCCGTATCCTGGATACGGCTGGTGTCAATATAGGCCATGATTTGAGATTTCTTGCAGTATATGTTCTGCGTTTGTGATTAAAATTATATAATGGTGAAAGAGTGCGTGGCTAACGAATGTGAAAACTAGAGCAAACCAGAAGGTTGACGAAAATGCAGGCTCAAGAGAAAAGCTGGCGAGCTTTCACTTTCCCATGAAGCAGGAAGATTTGCTGCAGAGGTGGGTGAGGTTTGTCAATCGTTTTGACTGGAAACCAACTCCTACATCAGTTCTTTGTGGAAAGCATTTTGCTGAAAACCTAACACTCGAGGAAAGCGCTGTACTCTGAAATGGGATCAGAACCCTATTCCGACGGAACATAGTTCCCTTGCAATGAAGAGACTTCAACATTACCGGAAATGACAACCCCTCACAAGCCACTGAAAATTCGAAATATTAAACCTGATCAAATCACAGACTTCCTCGACAAGGACAATATAAGCTCATTGTCGAATATTGATCCTCTCCCACACTGCTCATCCGGTTATCAGGGCGTAAAAAAGGATGAATCTGTAGTTTTTTACGTGATGGACACCGATGGCCTTGGATTTCCGTTCGTGAGTAGATGCATCAGCATTGACGGTGATCTGCACGAAAGACTCCAAAGCAACGGCCGCAATATGCCTCTCCCCAAATGGTTCGTCACTGGCCATAACGCAATACTAACCAGGCATTCAATGCTTGAAAACTTTCCTCAATATTTGGAGTCAGCAGAAGCACATGCACTCTCTTAGGATTTACAGAAAGCACCAGACTATCCTAATCTTTGCCTAGTTTAGGTCTGCGAACCGCTTTGTCAAGTTATAGCCTCCTCTGACTTCTCACTGTTGAGTTTAACCCCGGCAGCTCTATGCATTCTGAAGCTTCTTCAAGAGCTAAAGAAAAGCCTTCCATCACAAGCTAAGAACTGCTTCCTTTCTTTTATTGACTCGATGGACTTGAATCAAGTATGTAGACTGGCTGGGCTGAGAAACAATGAAATTGAAAGTTTTCTCCAACACGGTTGCGGAGTCGGAATCGGCCGGAGTCGGAGGATTTGAGGGGGAGTCGGAATCTCACTTGCTCTAGGAGTCTGAGTCGGAATTTTTAGTCCGACTCCGGGATACCATTTATAAACAAATATCATTCAATTCTAAATTTTCAGTCACAAATTTAAAAAAAAAATTAAATGTGGATATTTTTTGCACAATTCTCTTCTACAGCTATAGCTACTATGTATTTTCCTATTCCATGTGATGAGGCCATTGAGAAAATGTTGGGTAGAACTTTTGCACCTTGCACATTATGTGAGGAGGGGGCATGGGGGAAAAATGAGCAATTTTAGACGGATTGTTCTGAAATTTGCATAGTATATGTATTTTTGAAAAAGAAACACATTTTACACCCACTTTTTTTTAGGCCTTAGTTTTTGAGATAATGGAAATATATATGAATATATACCCATATATTTTTTTAAATTTCAAAGGAATAGAACTCAATGAATTTTCATGCTACAATAAAAACTATGACAGTTCTAGAATCCTTGAAGCATTCCTAAGAAAACTATACAGCAGGATTTTTCATTTAGCCCTTTTTTCAATGCAGCCGATAACCGACTTTTCCCTATATTTTATTTAGGCATGATTGGACAGAATAAAAAATGGAGAGGCCAGCTCAGTAGTTTTGTTAGGAATGTTCCAAGGATTCCAAAACTGTCATTGTTTTTATTGTAGCATGAAAATTCATTATTGAGTTCCATTCCTTTGAAATTTAGAAAATATGCATAGGTATATCATTATACAGTATATACTTCCATTATCTCAAAAACAAAGGCCTAAATCAAAGAAATTATAGGAGTAAAATGTGTTTCTTTTTCAAAAATATGTACACTACGTAAATTTCAGAACAATCGGCAGAAATTTGAGTATTTTGGCCCCCATATGCCCCCCTCACATAATGTACCAGGTGCAAAAGTTTTACCAAAATTTGTTTGATGTCATATCCTCACTTCAATATCCCAAATGATGCAAAATATCATTGTATGTATATGTACAAAACACCTAACATCTTTAACTTGATATATGTTTATATTAGCAAAAAATTATTTGGACATGTTTAATGTTTACATCAAATATCTAATAGTTGGACCTAGGAGTCGGAACATCTTGAGGACCAGGAGTCGGAAATTCTGGAGGGCCAGGAGTCTGAGCCGGACCTTGAACCCTCCGACTCCGCAACCCTGTTCTCCAGGGAAGGTAATTTCTTTCTTAAGTGTCCAAGGGTTCCAATCCGGCAATTTTTTTTTTTTTTAAGCCCCAGCCTTAGCAGTTTCGGGCCATAAACGGTAAACCCCTTGCGTATAACAAATCTATTACCCATACCAGATACCGGTACCATCAATACGGAAGGAACTGAAGCTCCGTACTAACTGAACGGTATATTGGCCGAGTACCAGCACTGCTAGTTTCCAGCGGTACGGAGCCTCCTAGAAAATTACTAAGAGCCTGAGCTGGAGGAGATACCAAAAGCCAAATCAAAACAAAATTTCTCTCCAACCTATCCCGAGCTGAGGCGGAGACTCGGACTTCCCCAAGGACCCCCGGCAATCCTGTATTCCCAAACTGTGTCCGATGCCATTACAGTAGTCACTATTTCACTAGGCTCCATCTGCAAGAAGAAAAGATTGTTCAAGGCTGAGTCTCCCCTTGGAGACTCTGGATATCCCTTTAAATGGAAGGCTTCTTCAAAATTCACAACACTGTAGGGCAACACCACTTCTTCACTAGCAGCTCCAAACTTCACACTATCCCAGCCCAACTGAGCCAGCTCAATCGCATCTGGCCTCAGTCCCGACAGCGAAATCGGGAATCCAAGAGCCGTACACTGCATTTCAACTCCTCTGTAACCACAAAATACCACTAAATAAAACATACTGGACCCCAAAAGGACCGGGGTCGAGCCCACCACATGCTAAGCACAAGCTAGAGAAGCAAAGCAGAAGAGATGTTACCCCTGGCGTGAGTCATTGATAACTGAAGCTAGGGCAGAGTGTGCAGGGTATCTGACCTGATCCAAGATGGCGGCGCCCAAGGGAAGTGCTACATCATCGGAATGAGGAGTTTCGAAAAGGTTTTGAAACATTTTCAGAAAGGTTTCAAAACTTTTCAAGAGATTTTTGAGAGCTTTGGAGGTTCGTCCGGATAAACAGGAATTCTGGATGGATGGTTCACACCTTCAGGCTAATTGAAGGGGAATACACATTAATAGACGGGGAATACAGGTTCGACAGCTAATTAAAACCAGCAGTTTTTGAAATTCAAAGACTCTGTAACAGATCGAGAATCAGTGAAAGTAGAGTACCTATTTTCCTATTCTGTCAATAAAGATAATCTGACGACGGACTAACAACAGTCCTCCTGAACGGAGACAATCCGGCAAATGCAAACAGCATGAGATCGAAGTGCTATCGACAGAGGTACTCTGCCGGAGCGAGCCACTACAAAAGCAAGTAGCTTACGAATTCTATAAAAGAGTTTAGTATCAAAGAATGGAAATCCAGGGAAAATTATAGGCAAATGGCACTGACACTAAAAATACTGTTTACCACCATGAGGCCATTTAACAAAAATTTTAAAAGTTTGGAAACCATTAAAAAACCAACTTAGATCTGGCAGGCCACAAAAGATTTCCCCTAGAGCTTCAAGAAAAATGGCCAGGAACGTGTCTGAAAATCCCAGGACTACCCACAGGGACAAGCGTTAGCCTTTGCACAATAAGCTACGAGCTGCACCAAAACCATTTACGCTCTGAAACTTTTCGCAAAACTCCCCCTCCTGCCGAAACAAAATATGTAGCTACAGTAAACCCCCACATAATGGACATCTTGGGGAGCCTACGAGACTTTTATTCTGTTATGTTGGTAATTACGGTTTAAAAAGTTATTCCAATAAAACAGGACGTTAATCCAATACACCGGCACACGCCGCTGTATAGGAGAGCTTTGGGAATCCTTTATATCTATATATCACAAAATTCCATCATATACAAGTGATTCCAGAGTACCAAACAGTACCTATCATAAGTATAAATAGTTTCCATAACTGTACACAAGCACATATAGTGTATTAGTACATTTATGTATTAATAAATTACATAATATAAAAAATAGTAAATACATAACTACAGAAAAGTCATTTAATAACAATTTTGCAGTGATGGTTATGCTTGATCTCCCTTCCTCTCCCACTACACTACATACGCAAATGAGAACAGTAAGTATGGAAAGAAGATTAAGAGCACAAGATCAGTACTAGTATGAAGGAAGCAACAGAGGAAAGTAAGAAAGATCAGTAGTATGAAATCGGAGGGAAGCAAAGTGGGCAGGAAAAACATGTCCCGAAGGCCTAGCTAATGGCTGAGTTAGTTATAGTTAGGAAGTTTAAGCCTCCATTTCCGAACAGAACGATATCACAGAGGAAAGAGCAGGGGACATATAGTATGCAATAGTATGAAACGGGAAACCCATGCACGAAGGTGTTCCCATCACACAGGATCAACGCGCATGGGAACAGCAAGTCGGGAAAGAAGAGAAAGAGCGGAAAAAGCATGTGCAAGTAGGAGTATGAAATTGGGAAGGAAGCAAAGTGGGCACGAAAGAGAGACGTCATGAAGGCCTAGCTAATGGCTAAGGTAACCAACAGGATCCTCTGGGGTTGCAGCTCCCCATCAACACAGGATAAGTGAACTTACCTAACCTAACCCAATAGCCCCACCTAAGCCCCTGAGGGGGTGGACTCTCTATTGGACAAAAAGATAGCAAAACACACACCCCTCTATAGAGGTCAATATTGGCGTCTACACTTTAACTCTGTATGATATTGGTGGCGTGACTGCGCTTTCCTACACCAACCTGTTGCACTCAGCTGTTACAAAATTGAGATACAGTGAAAATGGACTCCCATGTTGTGTACAGGTACTCAGCAAAATGCCGCCAATACAATTTTCAAAAAGTGAGGCAGTCCCAAAGCATGCAGAACTCAACAAAATTCTTGTAGATACTAACGTGTTGCACTTGCGAGGCAGCATGTAACCCTCCAATCCTGGTTTAACAGGCAGGTTATTGATGGTAGTCTGACACGAGCGACACTGTACGGTTAAGGTTCGGGCCTTTGCCTTAACACCCGACGCTGCAACCACCAAGCCAGCCACACTCACCAGTCGACTTACTTCTGTTGACTGCAATTGAATTCAAATTAGCAAGCAATAACAGGCTATAACCAACACTAGCAAGAAGAAAAGTTAAAAATAAATGTATAGATATCTAAAAAAAAATTGCTCAGAGTATAGGGTTGAAAATACAATAGGTGCGGTACAGATACCACTTTCACTGCCGATACCGCTACACCAATACTTTGCCGATACAGATACCGTACTTTAATGAAAAATTAGGCAACATCAGAGTGAATTCCCATGAAATAACTTAATCTCTTGTTGATTATGAATTATTTTACAAAATCCTATATTTATGAATTTCTTGAGAACACCCCATGTAAATGTTACCTAAAACAGTACTTGAAGGCTTCTAAGATTTGGTGGGGTGTTCCATGAAATGAAAAGGATACACAAGAGCGCTAGGAATGGCTCACTCCATGCAAGATAATGTAGCCCAATTAGATCTAATTGTTTAATCTCTACTTTCAAAGAAAAATTCGCCAGTTTGTATTAGGTTTTACTCAATAAATGTCATCTGACTTATGAAGAACGTCAGGTGTCACCAGCCAAGTGAAAATAATATGGAATGAAAATAAGGACAAGTGGTAGATATGATACAGATGAAAATAAATTCATGGTTCTGTGAAACAGACTAAAAATTTTTACAAGAACTGCAAAGAAGACAGCTATGGTTGATCTTCCAATAAAATCAGAGCTTCTTGCAAGTTGAATTTCTCCCTATCAAATAGTGAAAAGCATAACATGCAGACACATGGACGGACGGATGGAGCCTCAAGTAGAATATTACAGATATGTGTATTTTAGATCAATTGTTTTTGCTCTGACTTTAATTTTATGACAAATTACTTTCAAATTAAAATTGGGCTTCATACAATGAACAAAATTCGAAGACATAACTTTGTTCAGTACTGCTAGACAACTAGCACATGATTTAACCCATGCACAAGGATGTTCCTACAGGATCAACGCCCATGGCACAGCAAGTCGAGAAAGAACACAATGAAGTGAGTGTCATCAGTAGGAGTAAGAAAGTGGAAAGAAGCAAATTGGGCATGAAAGATAGACGTCACAAAGGCCTAGCTAATGGCTAAAGTAATCTACACAATTCCCCTGGGCTCACGGCTCCCCCGCAAACGTAACTCACCGGAGCCTATGGCCCATCCTACACCCCCAGTCTATTTTCAAGGGGAGGAGTGTTTATTGTTCTTTTCAAGCCAACCATGGCTCAGACTCAACCAGTAAAACTTACAAAACTGTTCCTCCAGTTACGCCTGTAAAGCTCAACTAAGAAAAATCTTGTGTTCCACCCAGGCTAATCAAAGCACATATGGCAAGCAAATAATACCAAAACACAGTACACACTTAGTACATACTTAGTAGTACAGTACTTAGTGAATATCCTTGTCCATCCTTAGTTCCACTGAGATCCATTCTAATAAAGCAGTGTGAACTACCATGCGACCGTGCACTGGCATCATACTAAGATTTGGAAGTCACCCGAGAAATCTCTCAAAGAGGATTGTCTTGACTCATACAAAATGTACAATTTCAAAAATCTATGGATTTTAACCAATCAGTACACTTTGAGCAATTCATATGACTTTTGAGACTGAATCAAAAACCTCCAACTGCCTTCCAAGTCCTACTTAGCTAGTTTTGATATCACCTCCCTTTTCACAAACATCCCCATAGAAGCAACCATAGATATTATATGTAACAAAGCCTTCAATGACACGGACCTATTCCACAACATGTATAAATCCACCTTCTGAACTTTCCTTAGCATTGCGATCAAAGACTCCTTCATGTTCAACAATAGACTGTACAAGCAAATACAGTAGATGGAGTTTCCAAGGGCTCCCCACTTGGCCCTTCACTGGCAAACATCTTTTTATGCCATCACTAAACCCTCTGACTCAATGACTGCCCACGTGACTTCAAACCCATCCACTATGCAGTGGAACCCCATTTTCCCGAACTGCACGGGGAGCCTCTTCGGGAAACCTGAATTTTCCCGGAAAACGAGATAATTTCAATTCCTGGAAAAACCCCTTTTAGCCGGACGTGTCTGGTAAATTGAAACTTTTACCAGGAAATTCAACGCCAGAAGAACCCCGGTTTACTGCACAATAATGCACCAAATTGAAACCATTTCCGGAATTGTCATTCCACACAGCATTGTACTTATAAATCTATACATGAAGCATCAAATTTTAACCCTGTATATAGCAAAATAGAGCTGAGAGAAATGAGAAGTTTTCCTGCATGATACGTACCATATATGTACAGTACATATAACACATATAAGTGACTTTTCTAGCCTACTTTTATCAAGTATAGCACTCATTATTCATCACATTCACTGAATAACCCAAAATTAAACCTATAAATTTGAATTTAAATCACTAAAATAGCACTTCTCAAAAGAACACCACGATGCACAGACGACCACTGAACAGAAATGGCAGAGGTTGCCTTCCATTTCCTGGAAGAGATGCTGCGCAATAGGCGATATTCAGTATTTGCGCAGCATCACTTCCGGAAAATCTTTTGAAAGTCCAGAACTCTTGTCGAACTTTTTCCGGGAAATACCAAAGTTTTCCGGTATGCCTACTTTGTTCCAGTTTCCCGGAAATTCCGGAAAAACCCCGGCAAAGTAAAAATAGTCCGGAAAACCGGTTTCCGGGAAAACGGGATTCCAGGGTGTGTGTGTATATATATACCGGTATATTGAAGAATCCGATGAGAAGCACAATTACAAATTTGGTTACCCATGACACGTTTTGCCGTACCTTGGCTCATCAGGTGGGAGGATCGAAGATAGTAGTTTTTAGACGTTAAGTTTTTAGAAAATTTTGGCAGGATATCACAATAAGATGAACTTATGATACCACATAATCAAAAGCTTTAAAAATAATTTTCAAACAAGCAAATGTTTCTTCAATTTTGATACACTGTCCGCTGAGTTGACTCCCGACAACAGCACATAGGTAGATGCACAGGGGCGGCAGGATCCTCTTGCATCCTTTATCAGTAGGTTTATTTTATTTCGGCATTTCTGCCAGAAAAACTCGGTTGGCTCAGTGCGCAACTACAGGCGAGGAGAGGAAAAAGGTGCAAAAGAATAGAAAAACACTCGAGTGCACGGCCCCATTCAAGGCCTTCCACACAAGAGAGACGTCCCTCCGACTAGGTCGGCTCTCTCGATCAACAGCCCACCTCGAAGAACAGGAAGGAAAAATAAAGAACCTACCTAATTTTACAAAACTAACCTCGTCAGTGGGAACTGCGGCCAGCTGCAACATCCCTGCGGATAAGTCACTTGGGACCCTTAGGTGGATTTCTTAAGAATTTTTATTTATTCTGAAGTCCATGCATACATTAACTAGCAGAATTTGACGCGTTTTGACTTATGAGAATGCGCAGCAATAACACAAACAAAACTACAATGGTGAAAGTCAATATTTTCACTTGACACCCGAGCAAATGTTGACGGTGACTCTGTTGTGTGCAAAACATCTTGTGAATGTCACGCTGAGGTCTACTAGCAGTTTCCAATCGAGCTAGTAATGGGACCTTACCTTTGCATGAGATAGCACTTGAGATATAAAAGCCATTTCAATACTGTACTCCTTTTCACAAGCCTTGCATTTAGCAATTAACTCTGTAGGCCCTTAGACTCACCATTTTTTTTAAATCAAGCACAGAACACTCGTTCAACTTACAATTAAGTCTTCCAGGTATAATTACCTCCGCCAAGGAGGTTATGTTTTCGTCGTGTTTGTTTGTTATTTTGTCTGTCACCAAGATAATTCAAAACATTATGAACCGATTAGGACGAAATTTATAGTGATTGTTAGGCATGTTAGGAGGAACAGATGATTAACTTTTGGTGAAGATATGTCCATCCATTTGTTTGTCTGCCTCATTTTTCTCAATGCCATAACTGAAAAAGTTACAGATGGATTATTAGGAAATTAACATGAGTTGTTAGGTATATTACAAAGAGTAGATGACCCGATTTTGGTAATGATCTGTTTGTCCGTTTGTTTGTCTGTCAAGGTTTTTAATTTTATGCTTGTTAGCACAATAACTGGAAAAATAATGAATGGATGTTGATGAAATTTATAGGGGTTGTTAGTAACGTTAAAAGACATGATGAAATTTTGGTGCAGATCTGTGGGTTCGTTTGTATGTTTGACTCATGTTTGTTAACAGTACCGTATAACTGAAAAAGTTATAAACAGTGTAAAATTTTATACTCGTGTAGAGTCCAAATTTTCATGACTTGATTAAATTATTATAATGGCTGTATTCTTGGTGGGCGGGTGCGAGAATAGCTTTAGTGGGCTGTACCTTTTTTTTCACACTAAGTTCCACACTTCCAGTTGTAAGTTCCACACGGGCAGTTGTAAGTTCCACACGGGCAGTTGTAAGTTCCACACGGGCAGTTGTAAGTTCCACACTGCCAGTTGTAAGTTCCCCAGTATCGCTATTACTGTTCAAGTACCTACAATGCGAGTTATTTAGTTCCTGTTCCTCAGCCAAGTGCGAGTTACATTCGGGTCATGAACAGCCCTGTGCGAATTCAATACCTCCCTTTACCAAGTTGCTGTCGTTAAAACTACTATTATTTATCCTTATGTTTTCGTAACTTAAATGAACTTAACTCTTAAATTGGTGGGTTAGCTTTGAGCGTTCGCCGTAATTATTAAAGGCTGTAACTGCGGGTTAACTCTAAAAGTGTCCGTTGGCCGATTATAAACTACTATATCCGCGGGATAATTAACTAAGTGTCCGTGGTTTATTCTACATTATAAGAAAGTGATATCTTCTATGCATAAGACATTATATAAAAAGGATCATTGATCAGCAGACACAAGAGGGCGCTTCGTTTCGGTTTCGAGCTACTGAGTGAACCGCGTATCTGCTAGAGTGGAAGGACTGCAGTTGTGAGTGAGGGACCGCTGGGGAGGGAGGTGACGCCATGATCGTCTGCTGCAACCTCGGATAAAAGTAAAGTGCTTAAAATAATGACCTACGTTGCATCTCCTGTGCGGCCTTGCTCCACTCAACTTGCTTTCTATCTCTTCCTTTCTCTTTACTATTAGAGTCCGCCCTCCGGTCGCCTGTCCTGCATTAGAATTCACTTCACTTATAATTGTTAAACAGGTCGTTCTCTCAAGATTTAAGATTAGGTAGGTAGGGGATTTGGACATAAAATTTAGTTGTATACTTACGTACTTGGTACTGTGTTCGATTGAGTCCATTTCCTTTGCTAGCCAACTTCTTGAACACAATTCTTTTGCTATTCTCTTATTTACTTAGCTATCCGAGAGAATGATCTCTAGGTTTCTCTTTGAATTATTTAAGCAGTTGTTCCAACCGGTCTCCGCTTCAGAAGACCACTCTCCCGAGGATAACTCGTTAGAGGTTGGTTTAGCCACTGTTTGCGCATTGAAATTTTACTGTGGGATTATCGATGGTTCAGATTGAGCTAAACGTGAATATTCGTGAGTTAGGGTTATAAGTGCATTATTTATTTATTGCAGTACATGATGGCGGCCATTCGCTAGAAGTTGCCCTGTGCGTTGTTGGCCGTGTGACACCGCGGCCCCCCGCAGTGTCTGTGTGCGACCTCTACCCTTCTCCCCTTTCTTTTCCCTCCATTAGATTCAGTCCTTATTCCAAAAGGTGTGTTTCTGGTCAGTTATCACTAATTTAATTGGTTACGTATGGATTTGTTAGGGAAAGACAGAGAAGTTTTGAGTTGAATTGTAGGTTTGATTGAAAAGGTAATCTTCTGGAAGCTTTGAATACTCATTAGCTGTCTTATAAAGTAACTTAAAACTTTGCTTAGACTTACTCGCAGACTGAATTAATAAGATAAGCTTAAAGCCCTTTCTTCCCAGCTTGACACGTCTAAGGGTAACCAAAGATTAAATTATTGCAATTTCATTACAGCTGGCGCTGAGACTAACCTGTTGGCCTTAAATTCGTCTTCTCCGCGTGCTGGATCCCGTTTTGCGTGGGCTCAGACGTCTACGACTTGGGATTGTCATCGCCATTTTGGGGCGCTACTCTGTCCCATGCGTACTACTAACAAGTCAACTCGTGTTACCTAGGACGGCTAACCACTGAAGACTAAGGCTTGGATTGTGGAGCGTCAGCTGAATTGTTCATAGTTTGCTTTGCCTCAATACAGTTATACTAACTTGGCAGTTATTTTCAGTAGGAGGATCAAGGGATATTGATTTGCGATTAGCATGCTCAAACTGCTCTCTGTGTTGTAGGAGTCAGTTGAGCTTTAGAAAGTGGAAATTCCCTGTTTGATTACTTCAAATTAATTACTTAATAATTGCTGGAGCTATTTTCAACTATTAAATTAGCCTTATATATTTGCTCCAGTTTACCTTCTAGCATTCTACTTGTTCATTTTGGATTATAAGAAATTGATGGCGGTGGGAACAGTTAAAATTGGTTAGTAGGATTTAACGAGATTACAGATTAATTCGGTAATTGCTTAAACTTCATTTGCTGGACCAATATGTGTCGGAACTAAATTTTAACTTCAAATTGAATAAAGAAAAGTTATAAATTTTACTGAAAGCAGTTAAGCTTCTAGAATTGTTCTATTCAACTGAGTTAATATTTTACTAGTTGCTAATTTTGAAAGTTAAATGTTGAAAATAAATTTATAAACGGTATCCTCGGCTTAGTGAATAAAATTCTTAGCACTTTCTTACTTTTATTTAATGACCCTGTGTGAGGTTAGCGCTATATAAGAAAACTTCACAACAGATCTTCCAGAAAATTGCACAAGCTGTTATTACCATCAAAAGGCACAAATGATTCGACTTTGGAGTTTATACAAAGAAAATTATGGTTGCAGAGCCAATTTGAATTTTTTGCTACTGTTGCCTCGCTTGGCGGAGGTATGCGCTCTCAGAGTGCTTTAGTTTGAATTAAAATAAAATTAATAACTATCTGGAAGAGAAGAATATTCAAGTTGAGAAATGAGAAAGCCTTTAGTCCTACTACTACCCATACCTTTACTTTATTCTCCTTAAGGTGGAACCCACTTTCACGGTCGCTGGATGCGTAGCCTATATGATGGATGTTCAGTTCAATTCAAGATGAATATAAAAGCCTAAAAGGCATCTAAAAAATAATACAAATTATTAACAAAGGTCTGGAGGAGTGAAGTCCTCAAGTGGCAAAAACCAACCCACTCTTTAAGAAAAATGCAAAATAACATAGCCTATCTATTGGTTTTGCAAAATGTAATTTTTTTAGCACCCATCACTTGATTTGAGCACTTTTTAGCACCTTGCTCATTCTATCACTGTTTAGCTAGTATCTTTTAGTACGGTACTTTTAGCACCTTGTATGCACTTTGATTTTTAATATCACCTACAAAAATCTTGAAACCCATCTTTTGAAATTTATTCATATAAATCAGGATGGTCTATTTTGGTTTACTGCTTCATGTTCACAAAAAAATGGCCATAACTGACGGTTTCCAACAGAAAACCGCCGGGAAGAAAGCCTCACCTGTAATTCACGAACATCTACTGACTTAGCGGCAGTGCTTAGCGTAACTTGAATGTCTTGTAGCTCTTCCTCGCCTTCAGGGCGAGGAGCCGTTACCTCATCTGCAACTTCTCGGACAGCTTCTTCAAACTGGAATAAGAATTAGGTAATCATGAAGTTCTATTTCTCAAAGAGACCCAAATGGCTAATCAATGCATTGGAATGGTTCAGGAAAGGGGAAAGAGGGAGATAATTTGCATTCACATCCTGCTGCAGGAGGAGGTAATCAGAGGCATGGATTTGCAACGGGTCAAGAGACCTCTGAGGTGACTCTGGTGTGACAGTATCTGGCGCAAAGTATCAAGGTTTGGCCAGTTGAATGTGAGCTGCCTCCAAAATAAAATAGATATTAAGTGTGAGTGTTCTTGACAAGAGGTTGGATGTTGTGGCGGCTTCTGGAACCTGGTTGATGGGTGTGGTCTGATTTCGAGATAGGCCTTCCTGGGTTTGAGGTTGCGCGTGGCGGGGGGAGAGGAGGAGAGAGAGGAGGGTTGGTGGGGTGACCAGGAAGTATGGCATATGCATGTTAGGGTGGAGTGAAAAAGGGGGTTTAGCAACTTTTTTTTAAATGTGACTTCCAATAGAGATATTATGTTGCCAAAGTGCCTCAAAACAATCATGTTAAAATTATAGAAGTGTAGATGAATATTATGAGGTGCCCCATGAATATTAAATTTTGTAAAATTTCTAAAATGCAATTACCTATATATCAATTAAAAACTGTGAAGCTACATCCAATATGGTACCAAAATTATTGTAATAATTCATAATACTAATAACATACTCAACTCTGCAATGTCTATTCAAGCATCTTCAGATAATATCATGCTAATAACATTTATTTGTTTTGTGTAGTTGCGTATAATTGTGTAATCAACTTTAAAAAAATGTTCAAATGAATGTTTTGACCATCCAGCACTCTATTTAATTCCAAAATATTAAGAAAAATGCATAAAATTCAGAATTTTCAACAGTCTGGGGCACCTCAAGATGCTATATTTTTAGAAAACCCTTTTAACATAATCATATACAACATGCAACTAAAAGTATATTACTTATGGGACGCTGAAGCCAATAGATGTCATTGAATAAAATCATTGCAAGTCACACTGTAAGTCCTTAAGTACACAACAGAACAAGTTGTAATCTAAGATTTCATCTATCCCCCCACTCTAGCAGGGCAAAATGTTTAAAAACATTTAAATTTAAAACCACTTGACAAAATCACAACAAAGTTACCTTGGATTGGTTTGGCATTATGCATGCTGCAAACTTATATTATGGTGAGAACTATCCATAA
>LQNS02278183.1:10095110-10115368 GCA_001587735.2 Parhyale hawaiensis | reverse complement strand
TATCAGTATATTAGGTGTCCGGTTTTCTGGGACCGCATATGAAGAACAAGGGGGCTGTTAGGTGCTGGGTGCCCCTGTCCATGTATGTCCCTTTGCTTGATGTCATGTTTGGGCGATTTGTGTACATCATACTTGCGGCTAATTGAAGCGCAATCCCCGCAACAACGCAGCATGCCTGCTCACTCACTCGCACGTTTGGCCTTGAGATGAACTTGTTTGTAGCAGAAACTTTCCAAAAATACCTAAAGTATTAGATTTTCAAAGTATACATTGACACAAGCGGCGTTTGTCCCACAACATACTAATGGCATAATACTTCCAGGAAGAAACAGCTTGAAATCGAAGTCGTTGCATTTTTTGATTCAGCTCATCGCAATACTGCTAGACTTTCATCTGATGCTATAGCTTAATATCTAAAAACATCGTTAGGGTTTAATTTAACGTTTTTATTACTTTAAATCCAAATTTCATCTCAAAAGTACAGATTATTCTTTCTCTATGATGGTTGTGACAAACCGTAGCATCCGTAGTTTAACGTTTCAAACCTGTTCATACGCGTTTGCAACCGATGCGCGTCGCAAACGGCGTACGTTTGGCCTTGAGATAAACATGTTTGTTGGTCTTTGAAAGGTTTCTAAGAATTTCAGAGGAAATTTGATGCGAAACTGTTCAAAACAGTCTTGTGTGATTACCATATTATGAACACATCTGTAACAGTTCAATCAAGAATTTAGAACAAAAATAGAAGTCCGACAGTACAAATTGGTAGAACATGCATGCAAAGACGCGCTGCTTACTGGTGGATCGACTGCGTAGGCAGCGCATAGTATGACTATCAATATGTTGTCTCTCAGGCTATATGATGCAGATCACTGCTTCTGTATTACTATTCTTTTAAACTGCATATATTTGAGAGAATTAAAAGGGTTTATACTAGTCCACTATGATACCTGCCATAGGTTAAGCCATTAGCCGATACTGTGAGTTACCAACAGTGCCACACTTGGATTAGTCACAACAGTGGAGCCCGTACAAAAAAAAAAACTTCTCCATCTATGAAACAACTGATGTCTTTGGAAATTAAATTAAACACAGGTACAATCAGGTAAATTATTCACATTCATATCATGTAACACAGCTACCGTAATACCTACCGGTGCTATTATCTCATTTGGGCCTATATTCAATGTTGTATATAGACTAAATAGCAAATGCTCATTCGGTAACTTTGCAAAAAAAAAAGACAGCTGATGTTATGAGCGCCGCTATTATAAATTTCTGAAGAGGTTGTAATCTGCAACTTTTCATGTGACTTCCACTTCGAACCATCAGCGGATTTGGCTTAGCCTATAAGAAGAGTCACTGCTACAGTTTCTTGTGAATTTTTAAGTTTTGAGCGAATGGTTAATAAAAAGAAATGTGCTTCTTCGTTTGTACAACACAGTACTGTAACACTTTCAAACGCAGTGAAGTGAAAACAGGACAAAAGACTATGGTCTGCAGTGGGTTTAATCCTACTGACAACAAAGGCATTTAGTCAGAAAGTAAGCGCTGAACCTTAACACGCTTTTTCTGCCACCCAAAGCTACACTTCAATAATTGTTACTGCGTAATAATTTCTTTACGAACAGTTACTTCCATTTCTAAAAATGTTTGTTTGAATCAACCATTATCTATTATGTTAAAATTTTATAAATATGAGAAATTTTTAGTACGTTTGCCTCATTTTGAAGAACGAAACTGAACAAACGTAATGTTCTTGAACTGTTGTGGAGTGGGTGAATGCCATGGTCCCGCCAAAACTGCCAGTTGAGCTGGCTTTCATTTGTTAACTTAATGACGCATCAGTGCAGTGATCAGCCTAGTTTTGCAGTTACAAACAATTACTGATATTTGGGTGAGTCTGCCTCATTCATCGTGGCGAAAGTTAAGCAATAAAAGTTTAAATTTAGACTTTAGTCTAACGGTTGAAAATTGCTAGATTAAAAGAATGGATTAGAGAAAAAAAGTGAGGCTTCAGCGGGATGTACGAGTTCAAGGGCTGAGCTTAATATTGTATTTGGTATATATCATTATTAGTAGCTGTAAAATGTGCCATTGTACATTATTGTGTGCATTTTCAGTCAACTGCAGGATATATTTTTATATTAGCGTGCCATATGATTATTTGCTGTTGATCGTTGTAGTTTTTCACTTGAAAATAATTGTCATACGAGATACAGGAAAATATTGCAAATTTTAGCTTTTTTTTATCAAAATTCTAGCGGTTTTAGGCACATTGAAGACTTGAAGTTGGCAACTCCGTTACAGTTACACTCAGCTTTGAGTAGAGTGTGTCGTTGTTATGATGTCGTATTCTTATGCAGGAAAAAATTAGTATATGCTTTGTTCTGAGTGTTGTTTCGGGTCATTTTTATAATGTTTCATGTTTTGGATTGAGCGTTTGTGAAGTTTTTTATTGCATTACAACTAAAATTTAATGAGTTTATACTGCGTTTAAGCTGTATCGTACGTTATTTATGCTGATATAGGCAGCCTACCGCACCCTTTGAACTTATGCAGGTGCCGCCGTCTTGCAACCTTTATTTAATCGTGTATATTGGCAAAGAGAGATTTACTGTAACATTTTACTTTACTGGTAGCGTTGATGAGATTTCTACTTTTCCATACATACAGGAGCACAATCAAAACATAAACGTAAGGGTAAAATTACCGTGGCATCTGAATTTTCTAAAACCTTGTTAGACTTTGCTACCCTGTGCGGAATTAACTAACATGGCGTTCAGGAAGTGGCTGCATGTAGGTGCAGGAAGTGGCTGCACGTAGGTGCAGGAAGTGGCTGCACGTAGGTGCAGGAAGTGGCTGCACGTAGGTGCAGCGTTTTGTAGATTGTAATCTGTCGGGGCTCCTCGGTGCCAAGTTCTGCAGCCTGGCCTGGAGAAACGACGAGGCAAGCACTTCTTCAGTGACAGACTGTTGGGACAGTTGACCAACATTGGTTAACTAGGCACTGATGACTATATTTTTGCATAAATTACCTGTGTAAATAGAGTAGGTTAAATAAATTTACGGATAAGTGGACACAAACAGAAAAATTTGAAATGTTATGTTAGTGATATGGGTGCATTTCATACTAAAATATTTACCAAATGGATAATTATGATGAAGATGGACAAGAAAAAGGCTTCACATCATCATCTGCAACATGTGAGTACCAAAAAATAACCTTAAAGCATGTTTCTAACACTTTTTTTTACAGGTGTCCCGAGTTGCCCCGGATGCCGGGGTAATTCGGGACGCTCTTTTGTCATTCACTGCCGGCTATGGTCAATAGCTAGGGTAATGTCTCAATTGCCGAATGCACACAAATACCGAAAAAAAAATTTGAAAATGCGCCAGTTTGACATTATCGCGCCGGGTGGCGTGTTGCGTGTTCATTACCTGTGCTTTGAACGTTCTAGTTACCTATTGATACCCAATTTTGAACTTTACCTGTGTTACCTCTTTGTTATACAACNAATTACCGTGACATCTGAATTTTCTAAAACCTTGTTAGACTTTGCTACCCCGTGCGGAATTAAATACATGGAAGTGGCTGCACATAGGTGCAGGAAGTGGCTGCACGTAGGTGCAGGAAGTGGCTGCACTTAGGTGCAGGAAGTGGCTGCACGTAGGTGCAGCGTTTTGTTGAGGTGAATCTGTCGGGGCTCCTCGGTGCCAAGTTCTGCAGCCTGGGTTAGGGTAATGTCTCAATTGCCGAATGCCCATCTATTACCGAATATAGGTAGGAATCTTATTGCGTTCGGTAATAGAAACGCATTCGGTAACCGTAATTGAGACATTACCCTAGTTCCCTATAACAAAACACATAGACTCTTTAAGATTGCAATTATGAACAATAGAAGTTATGATGGGGTGCCGATCACTAAATCACAGCCAACCATTGCTCAACTTACACTAAGTTTGGCCTAGTTAGGTTACTATTTTTAGAGACAAAGACAGCCAAGCAGCCCTTTTTTTGACTAGTTTGTTACACAATAAGCTACATACACACCTAATAATTTAACACCTTTCTTACATAGAGATACCAATCACAACTTAACAGAGAGCTAGTGAGTTTTGCGAGGGGTTATTATATGTACTTACCCGGAACCAGGAGAAAATTCCACCCATTTCAACTCAAATGGCTAACCTTGACAACAGGGAAAACTTTTATTCTACAGGAAAGAAAAACAACGCCGGTTTCTTGGGTCAGAGCCAACACTGAAGTAGCATAACACTTCACCACAACAAAACATTGGACTTATTAGAATTCATCTGAATGGGAAAATTCTCAAAACAAAAACTAATAACATAGCTCATATAATATGGCATGCACCACTGCCGCGACACTCAATCGAAATTTATCAGGGAGCCTAAAGTTGGTTTTAGTATGAAGGTCCGACGTAAACGCTAGTCAGCCGCTGGAGCTCTATAGCCTATGTATCAGCGTCACTGTGGCACTTGCACTTCAGTAGTTTGCTTTTTGTGCATAAATAAGGCTTGAATGGAAAGCAGGCAGTATATATGTAGCATGAAGACTCATGCTGTTACGCAAGCTCCCGGTAAAAGGTAAAGTCAACTTTTGCTATACCCTCCACTAAGAAACCAACATGCATTAGGTCATGCTGCAAATACGGGCAACTGGCTCCAGAGGACTAAGTACAGCTGCAGCCGACCGCGGGCTGCTAAGAACTATGGCACCTAAATTGAAGATTCAACGACCCGAACCCCCTAAACTTCCCATTCCTGGTAAGGTAATTACCTGATCTAATCTGATGAGCTATCCGGTGGGGCTAGTTGAATCAGCACCGGATAAAACAGATGTTATCACGCTCAAATATTACCGTTTAGAGACAAAACCGGCTCAACCGTAACACGCGCCACATCCAGGGCCTCTCGTTTTCTCCTCCACAGTCTCTGCACACTGAAGTTCCTTCTCTCCTCCAAATTATTTCTGCTCTCCAAACCAAAATTAAAGCTCCCAACACACTTGCTGGATCCAAGCTGGTCCATCATTTTTCGCATAACTGCCGCCATGAAGTGACAGATCCCCCTGCATGCATAACTGACATATAAGAGAGCTTCCGCTTCATATCCCGATGCAGCTCTGCACACCAAATAATTGCCGACTCAGCCCGCTGGATGCCTCAAATACAGCTCAGTTAGATCGTTGTTTGACACCAGCACCTTCAGCAAGAAGTCAGGCACGCCGCGGGTGGATGGTGCTGTTGAAACCAGACGAGCACGGCAAAATCACACCATTGGATCAATGTTTCCCTCCTAACACACGACGGAGGATCAATGTTGTGAGGTATGGCTCAACGTGCTATGCACGTTGATTTGTGGACTCCATATAATATTTTTAGCACGTCGTATCACAACGGGCTAACAACGTACTGGGCACGTCTTTAACACCTTGTGTCGGGTGTTCCCTTGGTACGTTGTGATACAATGTACTGGATACGCCCCTAGCACGTTATATTTGATGTGCTAAGAACGTGCCCCACACGTTGTGCTACGACGTGCTAACAACGTTATCTGGAATTGAATTGAGAATGTTAGGTAGTCATAACGTTGTCAGCACGCTGTCTCACTACGTGCTGGGCACAACGTACTAACAACGCTATCTGGAGTCCACAGAGCGACGTGCATAGCGCCTTGAGCCACCAAAACACGACCTACTATCTACGTAAAAACATGCCAAATTGTTTACTGGGTTATATCTGTTTACGAGTCATCATACTAAATTCTTAAAAATTCTACTAACAACACTAAGCCGCTTTGGAATTCAATACAAGTACAATGCTCGAGCGCCACGACAATGTCCAGAGGCCCCAGAGCACGTATTGATGGGTAGGTCTTGAGGCAGTCATACAGCATACTACATTCAGAAAATATTCTTACAGGAGATGTTGCTGTTTGCCGCAGTTCCTGCTGACGAATCTAGTTTTGTAAAGTTACGTAGGCTCTGAATACTTTACCCTCTCTTTCGGGAGGTAGGCCACTGATCGATGTGGCCGACCTTCACCGCCAGGCTTTTACCTTCTCCCGTGCGGAGAACCATAGGAGACACCATCTGCTCGAGCGTATAGCTAGCAATCGAATTGGCTATTCGAAGATAGAATGAAAACGTTGAACAAAATCTGGAAAGTGTTGTCGCTTTTTTTTTCTTTTCTTTTGTTACACTGTATAGTATGTCTAGTTTTAGCTCTACATTTTCTCTCTTTTTTTTATCATATCATAACGTGCACTGTAATTCTAACTAAATTGTCTTTGGACTTCATTTTTTTTTTATTTCTAGTAATTCATGTCCGTTTCTCTTTCATTCTTGAAAAGGGCTAGCTGGTCTATATCTTTTAAATTTCACATCTCACTTTTCTCCTTATTTTGAAAAATCCCTGTAATCTTACGACGGGTTAACTAGTTCGCTACACCTTGCCTTTGGTGACTGTTTCCTGCACGCTCAATAAAAAAAACTTCTTCTTCCGATTCTGTTTTTTGTTTCCTGCGAACGGTACTTCAAACTCCCAAGAAACCTATTTTGCTTTAACTCTGTGTAGCCTACGTTTCTCCTAGCATCTCATTCATAATGTGTAGGCATTGTGCCAGTGACTCAGCAGACCATTATTAAACTCTCTTATGCTAGTGTTTAGTATTCTTATTAATTTAGTTTTAATCATAAAAACTTCAGGGTACTGTACCTAAGGCGTCTTTTTGGGACCACTATGAGGTTGATTCTCTCTGATTGCGCATGATCCGCATGTTTTTGTAACCCTTTTTTGACTTGATTCTGATAGCAATCAACCGTGATCAGTGATAAGAATTGATCGAAGCGTGGAGCGGGTTTCCTCCAAAGGCTAATCATGCGTGACCAAAGAGTGACTCCAGCATAAAATCGTTGACCGTTCTTTTGCTTTTCAATGATCACGATGATCATGATTATGGCGCTTCTGATCACGAACGTGGCCACAAAAAGACGCCTTATAACTGTCATAAGCTCGGTTACATTATTAGATACGGTAACACAATAGATAGCAACTAGTTACGTATCTCTGTAGCTAGTGTGCAATGCGCACCAAATTTCGCGCAGATTTCACGAACAAATGTGCGCATAAACCCTTTACTGATGCCTCTGCTATCTGCAGAGTATGTTACTAATAGTTTGAGTTTAGAAAATAGGTGTAGCTATAAGCTTTATTTATGTGTCACAATTACCTTTCAGTGTAGTCTTCACAGCTGTACCGTGAGATGCTGTGAATCTATGTTCAATTACCTCCGCCAAGGAGGTTATGTTTTCGTCTGGGTTGTCTGTCAGTCCGTCCGCCTGTGTCATTAAGAAAACTCAAAAAGTGGTGAACCGATTTGGACGAAATTTACAGGATCGTTAGGAGGAACAGATGATTAACTTTTGGGGAAGATATGTCCATCCGTTTATTTGTTTGCCTGACTCATTTTTTTTCAGTGCCCTAACTCACAAAGTTATGGATGGATTTTCATGAAATTAACACGAGTTGTTAAGTACATAACAGAGTAAATGACCAAATTTCAGTTTGATCCGTTTCTTTGTTCGTTCGTTTGTCACTGTTTTTAATTTCATGCTTGTTAGCACAATAGCTCAAAAAATAATGAAAGGATATCCATGAAATTTATAGGGGCTGTTAGTAATGTTAAAGAGACATATATAATTCAATTTTGGTGCAGATCGGTTGGTTCGTTTCTATGTTTGACTCATGTTTGTCATAACGTTTGTTAGTAGTATACTTCAAACAGTTATAAACGGATCTTCAAGGAAATTGCACAAGCTGTTATTACTATCTAAAGGCACAAATGATTAGATTTTAAAGTTTATACAAAGAAAATTATGGTTTCAGAGCCAATTTGAATTTTTTGCTACGGTTGCTTCGCTCGGAGGAGGTATGCACTCTCAGAGTGCTCGTTAGCTTTGATGTTGTCGGAGCTCGGCACAGTGCCCGCGCCCACACTTGTGGCAGATTGCCGCAACGAGGCCGGCCCTGCCGGCTCAGAAATTTCATGGCTCGTTTCAGAGTCTATTAGAGAAGTCAGGTCCGTCATTCAAATACGGAAAAGCGGAAGGGGGACGGACCGCGAAGGGTCCGCCCCTACATACGGGTGGCCGACCTCTCCTCGACATGCGAGTCAGAAACACAAGATAAACAAATAAAGAGAAAACTACGGTCCAGTGGGACCGGGCGACATCTAAGTTTGTTCTACCTATACTTCAGATTGTGATGAAAAAGGAAAATAATTATCACTGAAGTAATAAAGAAGAGAGAAGATGTCAAGTAGGTATACTAACAGTACCGCCACGAGAATGTGTAGTACGGCTTGAATACAATTATAGTAATTGTATTCCAGAGATCAAATCCTTGTCAGTTGAGACAAAATGTCCCTTCACCAAAGATAACAAAATATTTCATTAGGCATCAGTAAGCGATTGGTAAAATGAGTTTTTAAAATCAACGATATACCGTATCAGAAACCAAAACAGACAATCGGCAGGTATGAAAGACTCGCCATGGTTTACAAGAATTTTTCAGTACTTAATCAAGTTGAATCGAGCTTCAGGTGTTGATCCTCAATCGATTAGAGTTTAACTACGAGGCCTCCACAAACGCAATCTTTTTCCACAAATGGAGTTTCAGTCGGCTGCATATATCTAATCTTGTATTCTTGTTATTCCTAACACCCGCAACATGATTCAGAATGAAGTTCCGATCGGACAAGTTAAGTCGAGTGGGCTTAGCTTAGATCGCCATTGACGACCCAACCGAACATATGGATAATGTAGCCGCCCAACCGATGACGCCTTCAGTCCTGCTATGTACCGAGCAAGTTGGGGCTGCGAAGAGCTACCAGAAATGGCCACGGCTCCATGATAAATCTTTCATAATCATTCCTTCCCTAGCCCACATCTGGTAATGAATACAAAAACTGAACAAGTTCACTTATAATTTTATATTATCCGTATTACTATACATATGAAACTTGTTACAATTTTTTTAAATACAGTATCTCATTGATAGCTTTGTACACAAGGTGTAGGAAGAAAACAATACTCCAATTTTAGTTTTCGACGATTGGTGCGTTCGGTAAAATTCGCACTAAAGTAATACTAACGAGGGGAGCTGCAACAGTCCAACATTTCGCATGGCTTTTTTTTTTTTCATTTCTTTTTACAAGGGGCGATTCTATTCCACACTTCTCAACAGTATGGCACACGAAGTATTAATGCTACATTTAAAAAAATGAAAAGATTGGATGCCAGAAATGGAGCATCTACAGGGTGTCTGGGAAGCTTAGCCACTGACAACGTTGCGGCTGCAGCCAGACAGACAGCGAGGCTTCACAGCAGCGCCACGATCACGAGCAAAGAACAACCGGCTGCCTGCAAACACCCTGCAAATGCTGAAGTGAAGCTGCAAAACCTTGCGTAACATATATTTATCTAATTCAAGCTTGAAAGGAATATTCATCCGAGATACTTGCATCCAATATCGGAGAAAACTTTTACAAAACGAGACGATAGATCAAAGCTAGAACCGAAATATTGAAGGAGATACTGAGATAGACAACAAGGATATGGCCAAAGCAAAAGCCGTAACAGGAAAAGGGAATGGGAAACTTCAAGGATAGCGTACAAAAGCTCTGAGAACTGATGGGAAAATTCCACCTTTTATCCCATCGCGCTGGTCGCACATACAAATACCGTGCACATTATTATTTACGCAGAGATACTCGAGATGACATCCACTTGCCAATTTACCTGTACAGTCCATGAGTAAGTCAATTTTGTAATAAAAAACAGTAAAGCACTAAAACAAATAATGATTAAAAAGTCACTGAATATCCTTTTTGGTAGGTGATGTGCCTATGAAACTGCCCAACTCTGTTTACCTTCTTAAGTTCCACCCGAATGAAAAGATCACTTTGTGAAAGAACTCAACTGTTTGTAACGTCTACCAGTACCTGGGATCGAATACTGAAAGAATAGAATAACATTTGCAGGGGAGGACGACAAACGTTCACAAACAGCAGTTGACTAAATCTCTGGCAGTTTTCTTTCTTATGCTATTCTTGAAAGTCGAGCTTGAGCAAAAAAAAAAATGAAAAAGAAAACTCTAATTGCACAAGCTATCTCTGTAGCACTGGCACCACAAATATCACAAGCTACTGACTTGGGTAAATATTCTGCATAGTAGTGCTAACAATTACTACGCGCGTCCGTCACACCACAGTACCTACCATCTTTCCCCTCCCCCCCTGGGCCGCCATGAAAACGAACCTCAAACTGTCAAGCGGCAAGCAGATGACACCTTTTGTTTTTCTGCGTCAGAAAGTTACACAAATATGAGAAGCCGAGTTTGTCGCAAGTTAGACATCAATAATGCTTTGATAACAACAATTTTAGACACCATATTTTTTAGCAATTACCCTGGAAAAAACAGTGGCTCAATTGAAACTGAATTCTAAACGAATGAGTGTTAAGAGCAATGGCCACGATCGAAGTCAATGCCGAGGTTAGCTAGCACAAACGTACCTAGGTACTTCTAGTTGTTCATCGATAAAAGATTCAAGAACACTTTGGTAGTCAGGATAAAATGACACTCGAAAAACGTTCACACGAAAGCGTTGGCGTCACCGCAGAAATACGACGCTGCTTAATGCAAACAGAGAATATCTTTGACAACTTGAATAGCCATATGGAACTTTCTATTACGAAAACGCCTCAAATAGAATAATTTAACTTCAATTAGGAGCAAAAAAAAAAACACAGTAGACTGTTAGGTAATAGTACCATCACTGGTAACCCCCAGTATCTGGAGGCAAGGGCAGCCCCGTACTTCCAAAACACAACTTAGCTACATTATCGAATAAAATTTTTTAGAGCTTACTAACAGAAGAAAACGAAGCCCAATGAGTACAATAGGAAATTCTATGAAATAATGGATAGTCCACGCACATAAATACTAAATTAATAAAACAGAACAGAAACCAATTCCATACCTCGGACGTGGCAATGTAATTATATGTAGCAAACTACAGTTGGGTATCCAGCACCTCAATTTTAAGGGGTGGAAATGAATCAAGCTACGAGCGAATCAATCAATTAAATGTCACTACTGAAAAAAAAGAATAAAAATAGGAGCGTCTCACTTAAATATTAAATACGAAACCAGTCAGATTCGGCGACAACTTCAGGAAGACTGCGATAATGACCAACAAAACTTCTCACGCATAGAAAAGGTCTTAACTTAAAGGGACAAAATATATAGGACTTACCCTAAGGCTATGCAACTCAAGAACATTCAACATGTTGGTACGGTATAGCCTGCCTCGTGCCAAACTAATCTGCAGCTTACAGTAGCTATAGAAGACGAGAGAATAAACGACACGAAATACAAGGAAACGAGGACCTACTAATGATGATGCACCGCAGCCGTCGCAACAACTTCGTAATTCAGCACAGCGCTGCTCTTGGCGGCGAGCAGAATAAGAGAAAGGGAGCTTTCGCTCCCCATTGCTACACGTGAGTCGTTGCTGTGCACGTCCTATGCACCTACACTGACTCCCACATACGGAACTCAATATGAAGTACACCAATCATGCAGCAGTAACCACCCATGCAAGGGGCCATGAATTATGCTTAATGTTGCACTGAAGCAATGCAAAGAACGTCGATGTCGTAACAGAACTACGAGCGACACATAAAATATCATCATGACCTCACGTCAAAATAATTTAAACTAATGTGAGAGGAAGAAAGCAGTGAACATACAGACCACACGGACTCAAGCCTAATTCCATAGTCACATAATTTCAATATACATAGTAGGTACTGCTGTACGTAGAGAGGGGGTTGGGCCCAGCGGCTCCTGTCACCGAATCATTCCCTTCTAATGGATCACTTTACAGTTTCTAAGACGCGGCTAGACATTCGAGACCAAACATTGCGTATTGGCTGCTCATCTGCAGAACATTGCAGGGAGCAGCCGCGCAACTGGGGGGCACCAAACAGCCTCGTCACCCCAATGACATACCGTTAACTGTGCCACAGATATCAGTAAGAGCTCTTCATAACACCCAAGGCAACTGGGGCAACATAGAATTCCAGTTGGTAATATTCTTTTATTTGAGGCCACCCTAAACAGGATTGAATTCAAATGCTTTTCTCGCAATGAAGAAAGAGCGAGGTCGTCACTGAAACACATGGGAGCAGCAATGGAAGTTAATTTCTCAGTAACTTTCGACGGGCTCGAGAACCTTGATAAGAATAGCTGTAGTGAAGGGATAAGGGTTTGTTGGCGCCGCAGGTCCCTGACTGTCCCGCGCCTACGAAGCAACGATCGTAACACAATAAACAACAATCTTTGGACGAAAGTACCGGGAAGCAATGCACTGCGCTGCAGGTCAGAACTTGGAGAGTTCGAGAGCAAGAGACCGCACACGGTGGTGGGGTCAAAGCTCCATCCAATTGAGTCACCACGACAACTGTCACCTCGAGCAGCCATTCAACACTCTGCTGCGGCCACCAACTGCACCTGCCTCATGTCAGTTTCATTCCAGGATTACCTCTCCTTACCCATGACTGCAATGACCACAAGAAGAAGGAGGAGTAAAAAATTCCAAGAATACAAATAATCCACAGGGAAGAACACAGCACCTGGGAACAGCAATCCCGAGAAGAACAAAAGAAAGATTTTTGCAGGAGTAGAAATGAGGAGGCACAGGAGGAGAGTAAAGAAACTTGTCTCGAAGACTTCGTCGCGGCTAATGTAACATATGCATAGGGTAACCTCGATTATGCAACTCTTCGTAACGAGGCATTTACTCCCATCGCACTGTACGCATTCCAACCCAATACAATAAAATTCAATCTAATTGATGCAGCAAACAAAGAACAAAAAGGCAGAGTGAATTAAAACCTTATAGAGTCCATTTATTTCATCAAGTGAAGGCAGCTGGCAGACTCTAGCTTTCTAACCTTCAAGAACAAAGCTACTTGACGTAGACAAATAGGTTCAAGGTTAGAAAGAAGGTTTGCTAGCGTAGCGTTTCTAAGCCGTACTGTGCCGGAAATAAAATATTTTGTCTCAGCAGTTCTGCTGGAAGGTCCTGAGTGGCGGCGAACTCACATAAGTGAGTTCTGTGGCTCAAACTTAAAAGCTCGCGCATATTCAACCCTGCACCGCTCAGCTAAATGAATTCGCTCAACCGTGCCGCACTGGGCAAGAGACGATAAACGAAAAGAGAAGAAGACAGAAGCACCGGTGCGGACGGTTCTTTCCGCGGCCCTCCGCACGGGCGAAAGTGGAAGTCCAGCGGAATAGGTCGGCCACCTTGCGGAACACAAGGGGAAATATAGAGAACCTACTTACCTAACAAACTAACCTCTTCAGCAGGAACTGCGGCCAGCTGCAACAATCCCGGTGGAAGAAAGCACTCGAGGCAGCCTTTGGGTTCGTGAGGCCCGTATATATTGTGGTGGGGAATGGGCCCACCAAAATATACTCCTGAGGGCACGTAGACTAGTAACTGGGGTTTTCGAGGTTATTTTACTGTTTATATCGTTCATCAGAAAGTCACTAACACCACCAAAACAGGAAATACAATCTGGCACAAGCAAATCAGCGAAATTGCTACCTGTAAGGTTACTTCCAGCTGTTCACAACTTCCAGCTTACTCTTCGTAACCACTTCGTGAAAGCAAGAACCACGCGTGGAAATAAATCAATGAAACTGATAGTGGTGCGTTAGATCCAACAGGGCAACAACACTGGTGACTTGCGATTTGACAGGAACGCAGGCCACAAGCTGATGCACGGTCAGTCACTGGTTATTATTATAGTAAGGGTTTCCCCGCCGTAGTCGACGGGTGCACGATACAACAGCGATCTATCTTCAGAAGAAAAAATTTCTTACTAATAAAGTTAATTTAGTTGATGGTGTGTCGCTCTCTTTTTAGGATTCATAACAAGTGTCAGTATAATATTCTTACAGCGGTTAGGTATCGTTTTGGTAGTTCTATATTTGTTTTCACTGGGATTTTTTACATTTTAAGTATCTTGTCATATATGATTTATTAGATTTATGTCAGTAACAAAGGAGTGTAATGGGCCTTGGAATGATGTTTTATTACCAGTGAGGATATTTTCCAGCGTGGCAGGCACTCCGAAGTGTGCCTGTCTTTGAGCATCAAAGTGAGGGCATACAATATTGTCAGTCACTGGTAGTTTGCAAATGGTCCACAGCAAATGATAGAATTATTTTTTCTTTCTCATGCGTTAGGATTAGAGTGGCAGCAATTCGAGGAAAGGGATGACATAAAGTTTTGTTTTAGACGCGGGAATATGTTCAAAGGAGAATGTAGGGAACATTCGCCTCGAGCACTAACTGGAAGCGTCCTCGATAAAACACTGCCTCCATAGGCCTGATGAGGTTTATTAAATGATTCCGTCGCACTGTGCCCAGGTGTGAGACAAAACTTGATAGCACACCTTTGCCTAAAATTGATCTTGCTCATTTCCAAAATGCAGCAGAATAAACCAACTCACAAAACAAACAGCAGCGGACCACCTGCTGACTAGCAGCTCGAAACTCACAGAGACCTCGACTAGCATCCCTTCCAAGTGCCAGGCCACAAGTGTTGCCTGAGCTGGTGCATCACCACCAAACCTCACATTTATGTACTTCCATACCTCGTAAACTGGACAATTCTAATGCTTTACAGTGACGACAGGTATTAGGTATTATTAAGAAGATTTAAGCCTCTCTAAATGAGTACTAAGCTCTTCTAAGAGAGCAAAAGGAAGGGACATATAGTATGTCGATAGAAAAACGGGGAACCCATGCACGAAGGTGTTCCCACACAGGATCAACGCGTAAGGGAACAGAAAGTCGGGAAAGAAGAGGAAGAACAGACAACAGTAAGATCCGTAGGAGTATGAAAGTGGAAGGAAGCAAAATGGGCACGAAATACAAACGTCCCGAAGGCCTACCAAATGGCTAAGGTAACTTACACAAACCCCCAGGGGGCGTTACTCCCCATAACCTAGGATGGGGGAACCTAACTAAACAGTGACGACAGTGCAGCAAATACGGTACTGTGTGGTGTTCTCATGTGTTGAAGGAGTTACGAGTTGTTTAACAGCCGATGCGCACTCGTTCAGCTCAGGCCTACGTTTAAAAATGTAGAACGATTCTAAAATGCGCGGAGGTCAGCCGTGCTTTGGGTCGTGTCTAACTAGGCCTCAGTCTCGCCAGAGTGACTGAGATCAGAAAAATGAGAGTAAGCTGCGACCAGCGGCTCGCAGGTAAGAGATGCGTATAATATAGGTAGTATATATTCATTATAGGAGTGACCATCTGCCACTGTGGTTATCTTACAAAGAGATCGAAATAGATCGGTTAACAATAATATAATGTTCTGAAAAGATAAAATAACGCACGCCATAAACTACACTATATAGTGTAGTTGATGGGCTCGCTAAAAATACATAAAAACAGAGATACTGTCAAAAAAATTACAAGAAGGCAGCAACCCTAGAATTATGGGAGGACGTGAAGCTTGTAAGCCAAGTTAGAAGTAATAAATGCTGCAAGTAAGGTAGGGAGAGTAGCCTGCAGCAGCCAAACTGTCGATGTAGCACAAGGGCAACTTGTCATTGACCAAGACATACTATTTGATTGAGGAGGTTGGAAGCTTTCTCTCCTGCCTGACAAAAGCACCGCACCGACATGGAAGAATTGAGAGGGCAATAGCAATTTATTTCTTTGGGTGGCAGCAATAGACCAATAGTCACAATACACAAATGGTCGCTGGCGTCTTTGGGAAATCATCGGCCACCTAGAACACCGGCTGGATTGAGCAGGTAGAAACAGTACGCAGAACACGACACTGCTCAACAACAGCGCAAATTTACAGCTACCGAGTACACAAATTTCATTTATTGTAACCGTGCAATCTCACAATGGTAGGTACCAAAGTACACGCCTCTGATCACACGTGGTGAGCCTCAGAAGCGTCGAGTGCAGCAGAAGTGCACAGAATCAGCACCACCGCTGCCTACAACTTTGGCTTTATTAACATTACCGGAGAGAGGAACTGGACAGAACAATAACAAGACGTGGTCCCCCGTGGGGGGCTGAGGGTACAGGGCCAGGGACACATCTACAGCAGCTCGTTTCAATAATAAACTAGTAAGAATAGGAAACAAAGGGCGTCCAAACACCCGCTCTACAACACCCTTTAGAAGGGCAAGTATACACACAGCAGGAGGTCAGCTAAGCAACATCAAAAGCTCTCAATGCTAAATTAATTATCTATTGAGATATAAATCTATAACAATATAAGGCCACTTGCAATATGCCTCACTGATCTCATTGGCACTCACTTCCCTCAATGTTAGTAGTAGTGGTAGCAGTAGTACGACTCCAGCGAAGTGACTACTGACTGCAATTAGTGCTCAGCTCACCCTGCACTTAACACACAGCATTTTATTGAAGACTGCGTTGTTAATCAACTATACGCTGCATAATAAGCATCGCGGTATTGAGCAGAGACAGGATACATTTTTTCAGTGTTGTTACACATACTGGTTTTTTAATTCAACCGTTACAAGGTGTTACACCACGTTACATGATATTAAAGTAGTTTGCAAATAGCGTATTAGATCGCGTTACAGAACCATCACTGATAGTGAATCACGCTAGCTACTACGTAACAATTCTAACTGATGTTAGAAGCCAGTACTGTTACGCAATAGCTAACACTGATCTCAACACTCACCACCACGCTTCTGAACCTGTGCCCGTCCATAGGCACACCCTTATGCTTTACTGTGACGCTAGCACCTTCTGTCCAGAAGCTCAACAGCAAAACCATATTGCAGCCCTGCCAATAATAACAATTTTCCACTTCTTTGAAGCAAGGAAATTTGCGAGTTGCAGGATAAGAATAAGTAATTGCTGCAAACAGTCAAGTGGTTAGGAATAGCAATGGTGATACTTTAGAAAGGTATTATCTACATAACAGCCAATAGAGCTGTTACTAAGAACGCAAAGGGCTAGTCAGTCTTAGTGCTAGTTATGCTAGATAATGAAAAACCACAGAATTCATTTAATTTCGAAGGGCGCAATTGGCGTGACGCTTCACCAAGGTGTTGTACCGTCTTACCCTGCAGATTGGATGGGTGCAGATATCCCAATGCTCAACCACACAACAGAGCACACAGTGTGCTCAGAAACACAGCTCTCTGCTGCACGTTGCACGCGCACGTTGCCAGACGGGAACTAACAAGACATATACAAAGGGAAACATTGAGCCAATGAGAGCAGAGAGACACGGTTGTTTGCCTTCAAATCGGCACGTATGTACAGTATGCAACAGGAGGAGGGGGGTAAACAGGCAAAAGATGGGCCACAGAAGGTTAGTAAGAGAAGGAGAGACAACAGGAAGAGAATATGAGAATGCACTCCTCACACAAACGGGTACACGACGCTTCCATAGAGGATAAATTAAAATGAACGCAAGGTGATCACAGAAGAGGAGCCTGTAGCAAAACTAGCTAGGTACTATCAAGGGTTCAATAATTAAATGCGCTTAGGCAAAAAAGCAGTAGTAAGGACGGGTCCCCAAAGCAGTCAATGTGGCTGACCTTAATGCCTGTTCACACGACGGTCAAGTGAACAAATTTCCAAAGCTAATCGTCAGGACGTTTCGTTCAGCCCTCGTAAACACAAAGGTGACACCCAAAACGGGGTTAAAATGTCAGCCGGCAGGTGAGTTTGATCAGCTGGCACGGCAGGTGAGTTTGATCAGCTGGCGCGGCAGGTGAGTTTGATCAGCTGGCGCGGCAGGTGAGTTTGATCAGCTGGCGCGGCAGGTGAGTTTGATCAACTGGCGCGGCAGGCGATGTTTCAGGTATTCTTCAAATTAAGAAGGACTAAAAGCTCGGCAAGCTGTGCTGCTGTTGCGCCATCTCAATGAACAAAGTAGAGCATTTGTACGCGGAGGTAAGAACTCACCTTCAAGCAAGCATTGCCAGTAACATGAAGACGTTAGGTGAGCAATACGGTAACACAAAAGGGAAAGTTTTAGCGCTCTTGTAAACTTTGTTTACGGTCTGCACAAACTTATTCAACGCAGCACAAGTAGGCCTATATAGATTATATTGCGCATTACGCTGGGTATGGAGACACACAGCATGGACACCAATGCAAATGTTAACGAGCAATTCATGGTGACAGTAAAGCCATTGCTGCAAACCCACCGAAGAGGGCGAAAGTTGATTTAGTAAGTGAGGCTTCAAAGTTTTCAAGTCCAGTGACATTCAGCAATTTTTCGAGCTAATACCGTAGCAATGGAACTCGAGCTTTACCAGGAGCAACCAATTCATGTAGGTAACTCTGTAGTACAGAAAGGACTCGAAATCAGAACCAAGAAGTCTTTCGAGTCAGTCTAGAATAAAAAAATATTACCGTTGCATTGACAGAGATATGTAAACCAATGGGACCTGTCAAGAGTAGTAACTAGCTTATATGCGAGTGACATAGTAGGTCTCATGCCCACCTCGCGCGCGAAACAGCATATAAAGCTGACAATGTAGCCAGAAGTTCTCTGGTCAGGAGACAATTCCAATTTTAACATTATAAGAGAAAATAGCTATTTCTACAGCCAGTACTATTATGATCAGCCTGAACGTGAGTACAGGGCAAAGGAAAGTAAGAAGAATTAGCTATCAGGAGACGTAGAAAATAGAACACCACCACACCAGCAACACAAGTGATATGACAGGGAATATTACACAGGACAGGGGTGAAGACGCAGTAAACTAAAGCCAATAGGCCAATATTGAGATTTCAGTGGAACCGCGACGTCGAGCGATGCAAAAACAATCAATTTACTGAAAGTAGAATTTTCGAAGCAATTAGACATTACGGTTCCAATAAAAGCTCTTTTTTGGCTTACTACCTTCAGTATACTGTGGGTAGTAGCAGGGGGACAACATGGTTCAAGACCACAAGGCATACGAAACTGAGCAGACATATAGGCCTATATACCGTTTGTTCAAAGCTGACACACATCACCACCTCCTCATAACCGCAGCGCTCCTTCCTTAGCCTCCTAACAACTCCAGGCATACAATTACGTACCGACGGGTGAAGCAGTCGCAGCTTTGGCACCAATACTCTCAAGTTGCTTTCACAATTCCACGACGTACGTTTCCTTTGATTGCATCTTCCAACTGTTTCAGTCAACTGGTTATATTAATGGGAGACTCTGCTACAGTAGCTTGCAAGGCCTTCAACCAACTGGTTATAGCTCCCAGTAACAGCAGACGTAGGGGACAACTAAATTTCTCTTGCTTCGGACAATTTAGCTTTAAGTTGCGTCACGGTTGAGTAGAGTTCCAGCAGAGTGACATCGGGCACACAAGCAACACCAACGGCGCTCGTCATTTACAATGCCACACCGCAATTTGGCACCGACCCACAGCAAACAAGACAATCAGCTCTGGGCAGCTAAGAAACTTCACACCATATTACATGGGAAGGTTAATCCGAACGGTTAGTGCGTACCTTTCGTCAAAAAGAAAACCCCTCAACAGAAATCAGTCACTGCTACTTAGTGCTGCTCTGGCATGTAACTCAGACTTTCCACATACAGCAAATAATTATAAAATATACCGGTAACCTCGCACCCTAAAAGTCGCATCCAAGACACGACCGGAACTTTTTTCTTAGAGCACAGCATGCACTCACTTCCAACCAACAGACTATTTAATGATAACTCCTGCTAGAAGTTTAAGGGAGTGGAGTACCCCAGAGTGCTGAGCTGGCAGCACGAAACGTTGCAGGTTCGAATTTGAAATAGGGCAGGCGAGAAGAGTTAACTCAGCAGTTGATATCCATACACATGCAGTGGGTCTACTTACCTTTCTCAAAAACATGGGAGGCAGTGTACGGGTCGTTGTATAACAGCCTCCTGTCGATAGTACCCTAGCTCTTGGCGACCCGCGGTCGACGGCAGCCATACACTCTACTCTGGAGCCAGTTGGCCTCATCTATAGCACAGACCACAGCATGCAGGTGTCCCAGTAGGGGGGGGGGGGGGGGACTTTGCATCTTTATGATGCTGTAGCTAGTACACCTTCGATTTAACATGCAACTTATGTGTGCCGCTTTTCAAGAAGTCAC
>LQNS02278183.1:10042678-10056174 GCA_001587735.2 Parhyale hawaiensis | reverse complement strand
TCAATGCTCCCGGAGCCTGGCTCTGTGTCCCCCATCACGCAGCTCCACCGACCTGATAGCGACACAAGCGCCACCTGAACGTGCTGCCTTTGCTAGCTCCTTTTTTTACCGCCATTTGTATTTTGTGCAGTGTATCAATAAGTAGTTTGTGGTGTGTGTAGCGGTGGTGAAGAGTGATGATGACGATGATAAGTATTTAGCATTGTGAACAGTGCAGTTGAGCGGTGTTGTCTAATGGTGCATTAATGGAAGCTAACGGCATGTGTGGTGAGGTAATTCAGTGAGCTCTCCTCTAAAGGGCTCTACTTAGTTGTCGTACGTGCTAACAAGCTGCTGTGGATATCCCATACTAGGGACTTGCATTGATTTTTCTCTCATTTAGTGCCAATGTATGAAGAGCAGTGCAAATTATGACATATATAATATCAATACTCTCAGCTGCTATGGAGTGTGCTACCCTCTGTGGGACGGCACGTCGTGTGTGCAATGTTATTTTTGTTGACTTACCTTGCGTGGCTGCAGCTAGCGCACGCTTGTGTCAGCTTGGTGTGTAGAGCACAGGTCTTCCTAAGCCCTGCTATCTATTATTACGTCTTATCCTTTAGGTCAATTGTACCTCTGCTTCTCAACTAGCTATCGTCGTTTCTGCAATAGTTGTCCTAAAGTCCTGCCTTGTTTCGTTTTTAAGATATTGGTAGTTATTTAAACTAAAAATGAACGCTGATGCTTTTCTAATTAAATTTATTTTATTTAATTGGTATTCAAATTTGTAGATTTAAGCGTGCTGCGCTGTAAATCTTTCTGATGATTTGGTGTCCAGATTAGCAAATTGATTACTGATAATTTAAATCTCTTGTTACGAGTTGACTGTAATGAATTACTATAATTTTTTTACTCTATTTCTTGGACTTTGAAATTTTAAGAGATTTTCTCCTCGGAGATGAAGCAATAATGTCATGTGAATTTTGTATTTAAGATCAGTAGCTGAGAGTGGCTTGGCTTGCCGGCAGAGCGCTATTGTTTTTCATCATGCCCTGAAATATTTTATGCTATTTTTCCATTTTTGAAGCGTGATCTAATGTAAGAGTAGTAACTATTGTTATATCCTGAAAATGGTCTATAAAATTATTATATATATGTATATATATCTATCATGCGTGTGTTTGCTGTCGCTGCTTGCCAGTCATACGTTCTTTTGCGTGCCTCCATTTCTGCTTGCTCAGCCTTTGCTGTTTGTTGTTACTGGTGTGTGGAGCGACTCCGTGGGATGCGCTGGTGGTGACGGTGGTCCGAGGCCACGCCTTGCCGCAACGTCCTGTAGCTTTTGTGACCGTACGTTGCTCCAACTTTAGTACTATTTGGACAATCGGGCGTGAATGCTTCGTTGGAAGTATGAATAAGAATTAGAATGTATTGAAACTGCCAGCAATTGTTGGAAAATTGGCTAGTGTACCCCCAAGTAACTGCAGTCTCAGAAATTTAAATTTCTTCCTTTTGTGGAACAGTGAAATATTTCCAGTTGCTAAAATTAGTAGCTAATGCATGTAATTGGTTACCAACATTTGTGACAGATATTGCACTGCTGAGGTGTACTGTGATTTACTGTCTGTTGCTACGTGCTAGTAGCGTCAAACTGCTACTAAAGACAATAAAAAAGTACAGTCGGAATTTGAAACGCGTGACGTGACTGGAGGCAATCCTGCTCACGAGGGTATAGGTACCTATGCCATAGGGTCAGGTCTGCTCGACCATTCCTTGGGCGGCTGCTGGCCTAGGGGGACTTGGGGACTCGTGGTACTGCATCATATCGTCCCGTTTTCCTCCTTCCAATAATGTGCGCTCAGAGCTACGTGTCTTTTGGAATTTCAACAGCCTTATCATGCATTGTGCGGATCCTTAGATGGCCGCACATTTTCCCTCTTCATTTTCAAGCGGCGGCACAAATCTTGTTCAGTTTTTGTACGCGTCTGTTGGCTGCGTGCATTCGTGAGAGCAAATGCATTCCGATGTCGGTACGAAACACGGTAGACAGTGGACATAGTTACCCATAAATTAGCATAGTGGATATCTGGGAGGGGATCAGTTTACCTGAGAAATACATACACAGCAACCTTGGACGAAAATGCCCGTGTATTCGAACGGTTGTCCTTAACAGCTTAGGTACCTACCGTGCCGTCGTCGACTGGTTCTGGTTTCCCTTCTGCTAACTTATTTCAGAGCGGCCTATGCTCTTCCGTAATATTATACACTTCCAGTCTGTAGCTAATACTAAAACTTTTGATGTTCGTTGTATTTTTTCTTTACTCATTCAACAACTGCTTTTTCTGTGAAAAGTAGATTTTTTTACTTGAATTGCTATTGTTTTTTCTTTGTCTGCTGAGACAGCATGAGATTAGAACTATTTTAATGCTATTGACACATTTCAAGCGAAGTTACCCACCTGTGGGCTGCCTTTGCTTGGACGGGGCCAGGTACGTAAGGAGTCATTTCACATTTTACAGCTTCAGTGAAATGGGAATTTGCGGGAGATGTCCAAGCTTACTTTCAGTAAGCGCAGAGAACGCTTTGGTATCACTGAGTCTAGGTTTGAAATTACATAATATCCTAGTTCAATTGTCTTAACTGCGGCTAAATTACCTGTAGTGGCGAGGCTGCACACCCTAACCTGTAAGTTCCTGGCCGTCGTAGTTTCCTGCTACTGCCAGCCATCTAATCTAATAGGCTATAATCTCTGACGATATTCTGTAACTTTCCTTCCCTATCAATTTTTGTTTGATTTTAGCATGCCCAAATTGAATGATTGGTTCTCGTAAGAAAGCAGTTTGAGACGTACTCGACGCAGGGGCAGAATTGAGTCGAACTAGCTGACCAGCACATGATATCACCCTGATCCTTCCCATAGGAATTGCACTGTTGGGTGCGCGCAGTATCTGGTAGCTATTTTATAACTATGCACTTAAGGGTGAGCATTCTGATTTATTTTGCTCTCAATAGCCTCTCAGTACCTTGGTTCGAACTTTATTTCCTTGAAAGAAATTTAGAGTAAATGCGTTTGTTTTTCAACTTTGATGAGAGCGAGACGGATGGACAAGCTCGACACTTTCTTCCATGTACTACCACCACTAATTCCAAACGTACAACACCAAAGTATGTAAACAAACCATCGTGACTGCGTAGTGTGGATACGCGGTCAGGACAGGGGTCTTTGACGCGTGAAACTTCCCCCACTTCTCAGGACAATCTGTATTAGCTCTAGATTGCTTACATTACTAAAAGCTGCTCCACTTGGAAAACGGGAGCTTTTATTATTATAGGAATGTTGTAGTGAATTTGATGTGTTTTATTGAACGTTGCTTGATTCCATTTTAGTTACCTACGTTACAAGGTTATGCGTAGTTCAATTGGTGGTAGTGTTTTCTTATGTATTTATTTGCGTTTATTGTTAATCGTTTGCCAAGCAGCCTTTCCTAAACCAAATAACAAAGTTGTGGTATCTTTCTGCTACAGTCCTGTGACTCGTCTGTCGTGGATTATTCTGCTGGGAAGCAGATTTTTTATAACTTGATCGTGAGAGATTAAAATTGACTTACACTCCTGCGCTAACTAATGAGGAATTGCACTCAATGGAATGATTTTTTGATGTCAAATATTTCCACGATTAACTCATTGCAAGCCTTGATGCCTTGTCAATGGTTGCCTCCATATGATCATTTTTGTCTCTATTTTGACTATTTTTTGAGACGCTAAGATAAGCACGTGCCAAAGAATTGAGGTAATCATGGAATGGGAAATAGCTGGACAGTAAAGTGCTAGGTCTTGGGGTGATTAAGTTCTTAAGCTCTAAATATAGTTAAGAATGTTTCTTGCACTTGATGGCTTAGTTGTTGAACGATTTCTTGTTTGCTTGCTCCATGTCCCAGATGTAGGTAGCTAATGACGCAATGGTGAATACAACCGGCAGTCTCTGGTGCTCTGCACGTTTGTATCTTGTCTCGTCAGTAACATACAGTTTAGTAGAAAAATTCACCTCGTGACTTCTTGAAAAGCGGCACACATGAGTTGCATGTTTAATTGAAGGTGTACTACAGCCATAGCTAAGTTAGAGTCGCAACAATGACTTCACACGCCTTCCAGTGTAGCTTGCAAGTGATGCAAAGTAAGGTGCACCCATCACTCCAGAGTTTCGCCAGAGTTGTTGTATCGAACTGCATTTGACATGACTTAGTCCGAAGCAAAAGTGCTGGCGGTAGGAACAGCGCATTCAGTTGCTTCAGAAGTAGTGAGATCGGTGAGCGTCTTCAATCTCATGAGATCAGTCCAGTGCATCATAGAGATGTAAAATTCACCCTCCTCCCCCTCCCCCCCCTACTGGGTCACCCGCATGCAGTGGTTTGTGCTATAGATAAGGCCAACTGGCCCAGAGTAGAGTGTGCGGCTGCCGTCGACCATGGGTCGCCAAGAGCTAGGGCACTATCGACAGAAGGCTGTTACACAACGACCCGTACATTGCCCTCCCTTTTTTGAGAAAGGTAAGTACACCAACGGCATGCGTATAGATATGAAATGCTGAGTTAGCACTTCTCGCCTGCCTTAGTTGATATTCGAACCTGCAACGTTTCGTGTTGCCAGCTCAGCACTCTGGGATACTCCACTCTCTTAAACTTCTAGCAGGAGTTACCATTAAATAGTCTTTGTTGGAAGTGAGTGCGTGCTGTGCTGTAAAAAAAAGTTCCGGTCGTGTTTTGTGATGCGACTCTTAGGGTGCGAGGTTACCGGTATTTTTTATTATTATTTGCTGTATGTGGAAAGTCTGAGTTACATGCAAGCAGCACTAAGCAGCAGTGACTGATTTCCGTGGAGGTGCTTTGTTTTTGACGATTGGTAGCTACTAACCGTTCGCACCATGCCTTTCCCTGTGATATGGTGTGAGGTTCCTTAGCTGCCCAAAGCTGATTGTCTCGTTTACTGTGGGTCGGTGCCAAATTGCGGTGTGGCATTGTAGATGAAGAGCGCCGTGGCTGTTGCTTGTGCGCCCGATGTCACTCTGCTGGAACCCTCCTCAACCGTGACGCAACTTGAAGCTAAGTTGTCCGAAGCGAGAGGAATTTAGTTGCCCCCCACGTCTGCTGTTACTGGAAGCTATAACCAGTTGGTTGTAGGTCTTGCAAGCTACTGCAGCAAAGTCTCTCATTAATATAACCAGTCGAGTCAAACAGTTACAGGTTCAATCAAAGGAAACGTACGTCTTGGAATTATGAACGCAACTTGAGAGTATTGGTGCCAAAGCTGCAACTGCTTGACCCGTCGGTACGTAATTGTATGTCTGTAGTTGTTAGGAGGCTAAGGAAGGAGCGCTGCTGTTAGAAGGTGGTGATGTGCGTCAGCTTTGAACAAACGGTATATATATATATGTCTGCTCAGTTCCGTATGCCTTGTGGTCCTGCACCATGTTGTCCACCTGCTGCTACCCACAGTACACTGAAGGTAGTAACCCAAACCACGAGCTTTTACTGGGACCGTGATGTCTAATTGCTTCGAACATTCTACTTTCAGTAAATTTATTGTAATGTTCTGCATCGCTCGACGTCGCGGTACCACTGAAATCTCAATATTGGCCTACTGGCTTTAGTTTAATGGGTCCTCACCACTGTCCTGTGTAATATTCCCTCTCATATCACTTGTGTTGCTGGTGTGGTGGTGTTATATTTTGTATGTCTCCTGATGATTCTTCTTACTTTCCTTTGCCCTGTACTCACGTTCAGGCTGATCATAAATAGTACTGGCTGTAGAAATAACTATTTTTCTCTGATAATGTTAAAATTAGAATTGTCTCCTGACCAGAGAACTTCTGTCTACATTGTCAGCTTTATATGCTGTCCTGCGCGCGAGGTAGGCTTGAGACCTATGATACCACTCACTTGTGAGTTACTTGCTACTCTTGACAGGTCCCATTGGTTTACATATCTCTGTAAATGCAACGGTAATATTTTAATTCTAGACTAACTCGAAAGACTTCTTGGTTCTGATTTCGAGTACTTTCTGTACTACAGGGTTACCTACATGAATTGGTTCCTCATGGTAAAGCTCAAGTTGTTCCATTGCTACGGTATTGGCACAAGAAATTGCTGAATGTCACTGGACTTGAAAACTTTGAAGCCTCACTTATTAAATTACCTTTCACCATCTTCGGTGGGATTGCAGCAATGGCGTTACTGTCTCTGTGAATTGCTCGTTAACATTTGCATTGGTGTCAGTGTTGTGTGTCTCCATACCCAGTATAATGCGCAATATCATCTATATAGGCCTACTTGTGCTGCGTTGAATAAGTTTGTGCAGACGGTAAACCAAGTCAACAACAGCGCTAAGACTTTCCCCTTTCTGTTACCATTGCTCACCTAACGTCTTCATGTTACTGGCAATGCTTGCTTGTAGGTGAGTTCTTACCTCCGCGTACGAATACTCTACTCTGTCCATTGAAATGGCGCAACAGAGAGCACAGCTCGCCGAGCTCTTAGTCCCTACCTGAAACGTCACCAGCCACTCCAGCTCATCAAACTCACTTGACGGCTAAGATTTTAACCCCTTTTTGGGTGTCACTTTTGTGTTTACGAGGGCTGAACGAAACGTTCTGACGATTAGCTCGGGAAATTTGTTTACTTGACCGTCGTGTGAACAGGCATTAAGGTCAGCCACATTGGCGGCTTTGGGGACTCGTCCTTACTACTGCTGTTTGCCTAAGTTCATTTCATTATTGAACCTTTATAATACCTAGCTAGTTTTGCTGCGGACTCCTCTTCTGTGATCACCTTGCGTTCATTTTAATTTATCCTCTATGGAAGCGTCGTGTACCACTTTGTTTGAGGAGTGCATTCTCATATTCTCTTCCTGTTGTCTCTCCTTCTCTTACTAACCTTCTGTGGCCCCATCTTTTGCCTGTTTACCCCCCTCCTCCTGTTGCATACTGTACATACGTGCCGATTTGAAGGCAAACAACCGTGTCTCTCTGCTCTCATTGGCTCAATGTTTCCCTTTGTATACCGTATGTCTTGCTAGTTCCCGTCTGGCAACGTGCAACATGCAGCAGAGAGCTGTGTTTCTGAGCACACTGTGTGCTCTGTTGAGCATTGGGGTATCTGAACCCATCAAATCTGCAGGTTTAAGACGGTACAACACCTTGGTGAAGCGTCACGCCAAATCTGCCCTTCGAAATTAAATGATTTCTGTGGTTTTTCATTATCTAGCATAACTAGCACTGAGACTGACTAGTCCTTTGCGTTCTTAGTAACAGATCCATTGGCTGTTATGTAGATACATACATTTCTAAGGTATCACCATTGCTATTCCTAACCACTTGATTGCTTGCAGCAATTACTTGTTCTTATCCTGCTACTCGCAAATTTCCTTACTTCAAAGAAGTGGAAAATTGTTATTATTGGCAGGGCTGCAATATGATTTTGCTCTTGAGCTTCTGGACAGAGAAGGCGCTTGCGTCATAATAAAGCATACGGTGGAGCCTATGGACGGGCACAGGTTCAGAAGCGTTGTGGTGAGTTTTGAGATCCATGTTAGCCATTACGTAACAGTACTGGCTTCTAACATCAGTTAGAATTGTTACGTAGCTAGCGTGATGCACTATCGGTTCTGTAACGCGATCTAATACGCTATTTGCAACCTACTTTAATATGTTACGTGATGTAACACCTTGTAACGGTTGAATTCAAGAACCAGTATGTGTATCAACACTGAAAAAATGCATCCTGTCTCTGCTCAATACCGCGATGCGTATTATGCAGCGTATAGTTAATTAACAAGGCAGTCTTCAACAAAATGCTGTGTGTTAAGTGCAGGGCGAGCTGAGCACTAATTGCAGTCAGTAGCCACTTCGCTTCAGTCGTACTGCTGCTACCACTACTACTAATATTGAGGGAATCGAGTGCCAATGAGATCAGTGAGGCATATTGCAAGTGGCCTTATATTGTTATAGATTTATATCTCAATAGATAATTAATTTAGCATTGAGAGCTTTTGATGTTGCTTAGCTGACCTCCTGCTGTGTGTATACTTGCCCTTCTAAAGGGTGTTGTAGAGCGGGTGTTTGGACACCCTTTGTTTCCTATTCTTACTAGTTTATCATTGAAACGAGCTGCTGTAGATGTGTCCCTGGCCCTGTACCCTCAGCCCCCCCCCCCCCGTGCTGCCCCCCACAGGGGACCACGTCTTGTTATTGTCCTGTCCAGTTCCTCTCTCCGGTAATGTTAATGAAGCCAAAGTTGTAGGCAGCGGTGGTGTTGATTCTGTGCACTTCTACTGCACTCGACGCTTCTGAGGCTCACCAAGTGTGATCAGAGGCGCGTGCTTTCTTTAGTACCATTGTGAGATTGCACGGTTACAATAAATGAAATTTGTGTACTCGGTAGCTGTAAATTTGCGCTCTTATTGAGCAGTGTCGTGTTCTGCGTACTGTCTCTACCTGCTCAATCCAGCCGGTGTGCTAGGTGGCCGATGATCTCCCATAGACGCCAGCGACCATTTGTGTATTGTGACTATTGGTCTATTGCTGCCACCCAAAGAAATAAATTGCTATTGCCCTTTCAATTCTCCCATGTCTGTGCGGTGCTTTTGTCAGGCGGGAGAGAGAAAGCTTCTAACCTCCTCAATCAAATGGTATGTGTTAGTCAATGACAAGTTGCCCTTGTGCTACATCGACAGTTTGGCGGCTGCTGCTGCAGGCTACCCTCCCTACCTTACTTGCAGCATTTATTACTTCTTCTAACTTGGCTTACAAGCTTCACGTCCTCCCTCAATTTTAGGGCTGCTGCCTTCTTGTAATTTTTTGACAGTATGTATCTCTGTTTTTATGTATTTTTAGCGAGCCCAGGAACTGCACCATATAGTGTAGCTTATGGCGTGCGTTATTTTATCTTTTGAGAACATTATATTATTGTTAACCGATCTATTTTGATCTCTTTGTAAGATAACCACAGTGGCAGATGGTCACTCCTATAATGAATATATACTACCTATATACGCATCTCTTACCTGCGCGCCGCTGGTCGCAGCTTACTCTCATGTTTCTGATCTCAGTCACTCTGGCGAGACTGAGGCCTAGTTAGACACGACCCAAACCACGGCTGACCTCCGCATTTTAGAATCGTTGTACATTTTTAAACGTAGGCCTGAGCTAAACGAGTGCGCATCGGCTGTTAAACAACTCGTAACTCCTTCAACACACGAGAACATCACACAGTACCGTATTTGCTGCACTGTCGTCACTGTAAAGCATTTGAATTGTCCAGTTTACGAGGTGTGGAAGTAAATAGTGAGGCTCGGTGGTGGTGCGCTAGCTCAGGCAGCAGTTGTGGCCTGGCGCTTGGAAGGAATGCAAGTCGAGGTCTCTGTGAGTTTCGAGCTGCTAGCCAGCATGTGGTCCGCTGCTGTTGGTTTTGTGAGTTGGTTTATTCTGCTGCATTTTGGAAATGAGCAAGATCAATTTTAGGCAAAGGTGTGCTATCAAGTTTTGTCTCACACCTCGGCACAGTGCGACGGAATCCTTTAATAAACTTGTAAGCAGTGTCTTATCGAGGACGCTTCCAGATAGGTAGTGCACGAGGCGGATGTTCACTACATTCTCCTTTAAACATAGGTATTCCCGCGTCTAAAGCAAAACTTTATGTCACCCCTTTCCTCGAATTGCTGCCACTCTAATCCAAACGCATGAGAAAGAAATCATTAAATCATTTGCTGTGGTCCATTTGGAAACTACCTGTGACGGACAGTGCAGCAGTTAGTGGCCTGCATTCCAGTCAAATGGCAAGTCACCAGTGTTGTTGCCCTGTTGGATCTAACGCACCACTATCAGTTTCATTGATTTATTTCCACGTGTGGTTCTTGCTTTCTGCGGGCACTAGCTCCCGAAGTGGTTACGAAGAGTAAGCTGGAAGTTGCGAACGGCCGGAAATATCCTTACAGGTAGCAATTTCGCTGATTGCTTGTGCCAGATTGTATTTCCTGTTTTGGTGGTGTTAGTGACGTTCTGATGAACGATGTAAACTGTAAAATAACTCGAAAACGCCAGTTACTAGTCTACGTGCCCTCATGGGTATATTCTGGCGGGCCCTTTCCCCGCCACAATATATTTGGGCCTCACGAACCCAAGGGCTGCCTCGAGTGCTTTCTTCCGCCGGGGAAGTTGCACCTGGCCGCAGTTCCTGCTGATGAGATTAGTTTATTAGGTAAGTAGGTTCTCTCTATTTCCCCTTGTGTTTCGCGAGGTGGCCGACCTATTCCGCTGGACTTCCACCTTCGCCCATGCGGAGGGCCGCGGAAGGAACCGTCCGCACCGGCGCTTCTGTCTCTTCTCTTTTCGTTTTTCATCTCTTGCCCAGTGCCGCACGGCTGAGCGAATTCATTTAACTGAGCTGTGCAGGGTTGAATATGCGCGTGCTGTATAAATTTGAGCCACTCACTTATGCGAGTTCGCCGCCACTCACGACCTTCCGGCAGAACTGCTGAGACGAAATATTTTGTTTTCGGCGCAGTAGGGCTTAGAATCGCTGCGCTTGCAAACCTTCTTACTACCCTTGAACCTATTTGTCTACGTCAAGTAGCTTTGTTCTTGGAGGGTACAAAGCTAGAGTCTGCCAGCTGCCTCAACTTGATGAAATAAATGGACTCTATAAGATTTTAATTCACTCTGCCTTTTTGTTCTTTGTTTACTGCATCAATTACATTGAATTTGATTGTCTTGGGGTGGAATGTGTACAGTGCGATGGGAGTAAATGCCTCGTTATGAAGAGTTGCACAATCGAGGTTACCCTATTATATGTTACTTTAGCGTCGATGAAGTCTTCGAGACAAGTTTCTTTACTGCCTCCTGTGCCTCCTCATTCCTACTCCTGCAGAAATCTTTCTTTTGTTCTTTTCGGGATTGCTGTTCTCAGGTGCTGTGTTCTTCCGTGGTGGATTATTTGTATGCTTGAAATTTTTTATTCCTTCTTCCTCTCGTGGTCATCGTAGTCATGGGTAAGGAGTGGTAATCCTGGAATGAAACTGACATGAGGCAGGTGCAGTTGGTGGCCGCAGCAGAGTGTTGAATGGCTGCTCGAGGCGACAGTTGTCATGGCGACTCAATTGGATGGAGCTTGGACCCAAGCACCGTGTGCTGTCTCTTGCTCTCGAACTCTCCAAGTAGGTACTGACCAGCAGCGCAGTGCGTTGCTTCCCGGAACTATCGTCCAAAGATTGTTGTTTATTGTGTTACGATCGTTGCTTCGTAGGCGCGGGACAGCCAGGGACCTGCGGCGCCAACAAACCCTTATCCCTTCACTACCGCTATTCTTATCAAGGTTCTCCAGCCAGTCGAAAGTTTATGAGAAATTAACTTCCATTGCTGCTCCCATATATTTCAGTGGCGACCTTGCTCCTTCTTCATTGCGCGAAAAGCATTTGAATTCAATCCTGTTTATGGTGGCCTCAAATAATAAAAATATTACTAACTCGAATTCTATGTTGCCCCAGTTGATTTGGTTTTATGAAGAGCTCTTACTGATTTCTGTGGCAGAGTTAGCGGTATGTCATTGGGGTGACGAGGCTGTTTGGTGCTCCCAGTTGCGCGGCTGCTCCCTGCAGTGTTCTGAAGATGAGCAGCCAATACGAAATGTTTGGTCTCGAACGTCTAGGTGCGTCTTAGAAACTGTAAAGTGATCCATTAGTAGTGAATGATTCGGTGAGCAGGAGCCGTTGGGCCTAACCCCCTCTCTACGTACAACAGTACCTACTATGTATATTGAAATTATGTGAACTGTGGAATTAGGCTTGAGCCTGTGTGGTCTGTATGTTCACTGCTTTCTTCCTCTCACAGGAGTTTAAATTATTTTGACGTGAGCTAAAATATTTGATAAAAGCTCATGATGATATTGTGTGTATCGCTCGTAGTTCTGTTACGACATCGACGGTCTTTGTATTGCTTCAGTGCAACATAAAGCATAATTGATGGCCCCTTGCATGGGTGGTTACTGCTGCATTATTGGTGTACGTGATACTGAGCGTCCGTCTGTGTGAGACGGACGCTCAGTGTAGGCGCATAGTACGGGCACAGCAACGACTCACGTGCTGCAGTGGGGAGCGCAAGCACCGCGCTTTTCTCTTATTCTGCTCGCCACCAAGGGCAGCACTGTGCTGAATTACGAAGTTGTTGCGGCGGCTGCGGCACATCATCATTAGTAGGTCATCGTTTCCTTCTATTTCGTGTCGTTTATTCTCTCGTCATCTATAGCTACTGTAAGCTGCAGATTAGTTTCGCACGAGGCAGGCTATACCGTACCAACATGTTAAATGTTCTTGAGTTGCATAGCCTTAGGGTAAGTCCTATATATTTTGTCCCTTTAAGTTAAGACCTTTTCTATGCGTGAGAAGTTTTGTTGGTCATTATCGCAGTCTTCCTGTAGTTGTCGCCGAATCTGACTGGTTTCGTATTTAATATTTAAGTGAGACGCTCGTATTTTTATTCTTATTTTTCAGTAGTGACATTTAATTGAGTGATTCGCTCGTAGCTTGATTCATTTTCGCCCCTAAAAATTGAGGTGCTGGATACCAACTGTAGTTTGCTACATATAATTACGTTGCCACGTCCGAGGTATGGAATTGGTTTCCGTTCTATTTTATTAATTTAGTATTTATGTGCGTGGACTATCCATTATTTCATAGAATTTCCTATTGTACTCATCGGGCCTCGTTTTCTTCTGTTAGTGAGCTCTAAAAAATTTTATTCGATAATGTAGCTAAGTTGTGTTTGGGAAGTACGGGGCTGCCCTTGCCTCCAGATACTGGGCGTTACCAGTGATGGTACTATTACCTAAGTCTATTGTGTTTTTTCGCTCCTAATGGAAGTTAAATTTTGTATTTAAGGCGTTTTCGTAATAGAAAGTTTCTTTTGGCTATTCAAGTTGTCAAAGATATTCTTTGTTTGCATTAAGCAGCGCCGTATTTCTACGGTGACGCCCACGCTTTCGTGTGAACGTTTTTCGAGTGTCATTTTATCCTGACTACCAAAGTGTTCGTGAATCTTTTATTGATGAACAACTAGAAGTACCTACGTTTGTGCTAGCTAACCTCGGCATTGACTTCAGTCGTGGCCATTGCTCTTAACACGCATTCATTTAGGATACAGTTTCAATTGAGCCACTGTTTCCACAGAGTAATGCTAAAAAATATGGTGTCAAAAATTGCGGTCTAACTTGCGATAAACTCGGTTTCTGATATTTGCATAACTTTCTGACGCAGAAAAACAAAAGGTGTCATCTGCTTGCCGCTTGACAGTTTGAGGTTCATTTTCATGGCGGCCCAGGGGGAGGGGGGTGGTGGGTGGTGTGATGTGACGGACGCGCGTAGTAATTGTTAGCACTACTATGCAAAATATTTACCCAAGTCAGGAGCTTGTGGTATTTGTGGTGCCAGTGCTACAGGTATAGCTTGTGCAATTTTTTTTTTTTTTTTTT
>LQNS02278183.1:10011893-10025088 GCA_001587735.2 Parhyale hawaiensis | reverse complement strand
AAATTATCAAATTTTGGAGTTTATGCAAAGAAAATTATGGTTTCAGAGCCAATTTGAATTTTTGCTACCGTTGGCTCACTTGGCGGAGGTATGCGCTCTCAGAGTGCTCTAGTTATCTATATTTCTGGTACCTATTGTCAAGTAGTGCTATTCCTACGAGACAGGCAGACAGCATTTTTCGATAGTGTTGTAGACTTGTAGAAACTCAATTCTTGCATTTTTCGAATGATCTGAAGCAACTTAGAGCTAAAATTTGGACTATATGAAAAGTTGAAATGCATGATCCAGTTGATACGTATATAAACAATACAAAAGCAGCAACAAACAGCTAGTCGATCACGTTTCAATAATACAACAGATTTTATAGATGTACAGTATAGGCTAATACGAAATTAGGCTAAGAAATAAAACAAATGCATATTATTAGCTTAGGTAGCATCTACGAAAGCCGACCTGGCACTCCAGTTTTTCCGACTCCAGCTGCTGGTCCTCCAGTTTTCCCAGTCCGATTCCTCGACAGAAGTAGCAATTACCAGGACCATGGATTTTGTATAACTGCTTTTTACCAAAATATACGCACAGATTAAGCCATATGAGGTATTTTTCACGTCTACAAATAATATTTAGCATCGCTAGAGCTATTTAGAATCTTAAATTTTTACATGTTTATAATTCATTAATTATCCAGAAATTCTTCATACAGGCTAAGTAGCTATATACAGAAAGTAAAAAACAGGCACCATCATTAAGCTTAAGAATATACTATGTTAGCATGTAAAATGAAATTCCTTATTATACATAAAATATATAATTACGCCTCATTATACATGAAAACTGAAAATCTTTTTTCATCTTGAACCAAATTACCGCCATGACTAACAATGACAATGTGATCATAACCAGCCCTTCGATAGCTCAGTTGGTAGAGCGGTGGACTGTAGTGGTTAACAGCTATCCATAGGTCACTGGTTCGAATCCGGTTCGAAGGAGATTGCTTTTGAGAGCAACAGCAGTGTTTCTAGTAGAGCTATTAATAATGATGAACAGGGCACTTCCTGTCATCCACGATGGCACTTCTTACAGAATAAAAAGTCGCCCAAGTTCTCCAATACACGGGCGTAAAGCCCGCAGCAGACAATAGCCGTTTGTTCAAGGTTTTCACTGCACCGCGTTCGAACATTGCGTCGTGTCCACCGAAAGTTTCAATAAAATGTTAGCCGTCATATCTACTGGCTTAACTAGCGCCACTGCTACAGTTTCTTGTGTCGACTCAAAGTTTAGGCAATTGGCGACTCAGAAAATTGCTGCACATTTTTGTTCTTTACACGGACACAGCAACGCATGCGAAAGCTGTGAAGTGAAAACACAGGACAAAAGACTATCGTCTGCAGCGGGCTTAAAGATTACCAGTTCAATCAGCTTTGCAAGCTAGATGTTAGACATAGCCTACTGCACCAGCCTGCAGTACCTATGGTTGTAAAAAAAAATGGTCCCCACAGGTGACAAAGGTCAGAACCACAGTCAGCAGGAAAAATACCTAACCTTTTACGTCCTCACGTGATGAACTCGCCATACTCAAATTACATTGACAAAAATGTTTGTAGCAGCGTAAGCGCAAAATAACAATGCTGCAAACATGAAGATTTTGTTTTACCTACTGCACGGTTAAATTACCAGCAGTTGCCTGACGCACCTCACTACTGCGATGTTTTCAATCACACAACTTGTTTTGAGCCGAACATCAAATGGTAAGAAAACGTGCCAGGCACTTACGGGCAGAACCTGTGTCGAGAGTGAAGGAGCCTTGGCAGAGTGTGCTAGACAGTGAATCGCAGATTAAATGAGTACAGTAAATGGCTGCCGTGGCTTCGGCACTCCAAGATAAACGTCATATGAACAGTGTCTCAGCTAATAGACGAATGTATAATATGTGCCAAATTTAGAAATAACGATAACACTACAATACTTCCACCATAGGTACGTCCAGCATGGGTCCAGATATATCGCCACTTCAAAAAGGAATGAGCAAAACAATCTCCAGAAACGTAGAAAAATTACGAAGCATTGTTAGCGTTTCACACAAAACGCTTTCGTGACGTAGGTACATGGACACTTATCGTTATTTACATCAACAGGAAATAAAAACAACAGATCACAGCCTACAATTAACTCAAAAAACTTGAGTCACAGAAACGCGAAATTTCTGGGTGATTTTTGTAATGGTCGCGACAAGAACATGATTTATGCTTTCCTAACTCTCCTAGTTCTTGGACGTAAGTAGGTACCTCGTCCAGCCCTACTCTAACCTAACATTCCTTGCCTAACCCGTAACGTAGGCGAGGCACCTCGTGTAACCGTAAAATACCTAATATTCACCACCAAAACCGTCGAAGTTGTACGTAATGTCCATGAAAATATAATCGCCATAAAAGACGCATATGAGGCGATAACATGCCGAGTGCGGACTGTGAAGACGAGGCGCGGCACGGACCCCAAGACGCAGGCGTGGTCGGACGGGCGGATGCGGAGGGGCGCCAAGACAGGCTCGGCCGTAATGGCAACGAACGTGCTCTGCCAGGCAATGCCGCCGCAGTCGGAGCCGCGCAAGAAAATGGACGAAGGGATAACATCGCACCCTCTGTTATCTCCATTGCCTTCGGCACGGATCACATCAGCCAAATTCTAACTCTCAGAGTTCGGCTGCCAGTGAGAAATCTCTTAGCGCAAGCGCCGAGATGTCGTATCTGCTGGTGAGCAGTACTCGCTGCTCTTCGAATTTCGGAGTCAATACCACTGCATTTCTGTGACCTTTGGTAAGTTCTCGGGCGGGCGGAGATTGCTCCATAGCGATAGGGTCCAAAATGGGGATAGGGACCCTTTTCTTATAAAACCAAACAGCTAGTTAGTTACACGTTGGGGCGTGCCTTGGTAGATAGATTTTAAGATTTGCAAACAGTGAAAAGAGAAGTTCGTTACAAGATTAACCGAAGAAACCCACTAAGTTACATACATGCTGGACGATTAGAGGAAATTTGCGCCTTACTTATCAAAAGAAATTGATGGCATAAAAGAAGTTAAATTGTACAGTAGATATGGCAAGGAGACCAAGACGCTTGGCGCCTGCGAGGAATTCGCTTGAGGCAGACGACGACACAGCAACTGTGTGACAGCCGTGAGAACACAGTGCAAGTGCCTGCAGAGTTAAAGCAATGCATAATGACCAACATGAAAGGTCTTAGAAAGCGTGGAAAGCAGCGCGCTCCGTCCCACTCAAAAGCGCTGTAAAGAGAGCGCAGCGCCTCCGTAATAATAAGACGAGCTGGACCTAGAATTCGCAGGAAACAATGAAAACTGACAGCGCCTGAGACGGGGAACTTCGGAAAATTCCAGCAGTATTTGAGAAAGAAGAATAATGATAGGATGTAGCTAATACAAAATATAGGTATAGGCCCTACATATACTAAAATTGGTTCAAATTATTGTTATAGTCTATAGCAAGATCCCAAAACCTTTCGCGGGCTGTATTGAAGACTAACGGGCCAGATGTGGCCAGTGGACCGTAGTTTGCCCACCCCTGATATGGACCATAAATGCTGATAATATCGGTGAAATCAGAAACAACTGTAGATTTCGGAAAAATTGCTAAGCGGTAACTTGCAATTTTCTTTATCTTGAAAAGCAAAGTCTGCAGATCCTCCCCGTAATTGGCCATGCAGGAGAAAGGTGTTAGTATTAGGATTATTATAAGCTATGACTTGTTTTTATCAAAACATTAATTCGGAAAACTGATACTGAATTTATACAACGTAGGCCTATGTTAAGGAACATGTATGCTATTACTATCGGTGAAATCGGAAACAACTGAATTTAGAAAAATTACAAAGGAGTTACCTTGCACTTATCTAAAAAAAAAACTTGAAAAATCAAAGTCAGCAGTTGCTCATCTTATTCGTACACAAGAAAGGTACAAGTATCAGGGTTACTGCGCCGTAGCATTCCAGTTCCAAACGAAAATCGGTTCGTCGTGATTTGATCCTTGTAAGTCCTGCAATTTACATCTTTGAATCAACAAAGCTTGCAGCTGCAGCTATTTGCAAAATTGTGATTTGATTTATTTGTTCCAAACGCCAATTTGTTTCTTTTCCTGTATTCTTGTGGCATGCAAAATTCCAATGAACTGTTTGCTTTTGTATTTGTGTAAAGCTGTTAACACTCTCGTAAATGCCGACATTTCCAGATGATTTTTGTCGGCGCTGCTATTGACGCAATAATGATCCCATTCCTTTCCTTTATGCGCCAATTTCTTTCTCTTTCAATATTCTTGTGGCATGCAAAGTTTCATTTATTTCTCTCGCTTTTGTACGTGTGGAGCATTTTCCACCATGTGGTGAATGAAGTCTCTTCCCGATTATTTGTCTTACCGCTGCCATTTGAACATTTTTTACTCTATTCCACTTGTCGAAACGAACTTACAGAATATAAATGCTGGTAATGCCAGTGACATCGGATACAAGAGCCTATTTGGAAAATATTGCTCTTCGGGTCCCATGTCGTTTGTTAAAAAAATTATAGAAAATCAATAGGAGATCTTTATTTTTTTCACAAAAGGAAGGGGTTTGTCGTTTGTGTTAGGATGATTACACGGAGGTATAACCATTCACAAATGCAGAGCGACACGCTGACTGTGTACCTATCACATTCAACTTTTAAGCTACATCTTTGCACTAAAACATGAATTCGACAAACCGATACTGAACTTAAAAAAAATCTTAAGAAGTCCAAGTCAGCCGATCGCCCTCATATTTGCACGTAAAAAGGAGTTAGTACTACGATAACTGTGTGGTGGTATTCCGGTTCACAAATGCAAAGAGGAACGCATAATCCACGACAAAATAATTCGCCAACTGAAGATTCAAGATTTTAATTTTTTCATCCGCTATATATGACTTTTAATAAAACATGAATTCATAAAGGCAGTTTTGAATTTATGCTAAGTTTGGTAAGGTGCCAACCAAGGGTGGGCAAATTTTTTTACCCTGGGTTCATACGGACTGCAGATGTACAATTTTTCGATTAATCTTATAATATGCGCTTAAAATGAGTAATAATACATCCAAGATCCTAATAAAAACATTCAGCGGGCCGGATTAAAAAGCCTAACGGGCCGGAAGTGGGCCGTAGTTTGCCCACCCCTGGTATAGGGCGTGCTACGTGTTGCTCGAACACACCTGGCATGCATAGGCCTGCCTTGAATCCTATCCATCGAAGGTTGGGGGACATGCTTATCTGCATGGTAGGCTAAGGGTTGTAATGTTATGATTTTCCGTCCCATGGAGGTAAGTCCCTGCTAGAAAGAAAAGCGTCCCATAGAGTGACACTAACACGCACATGTGGATTGATTTATAGCGAAACCTGTATTATTTTAAACACATTTTAACTAGTTAATAATGACAAGTGTGAAGTAAGGTTCTTCGAAGTGGAGTGGTGAGAGCCAGAGCGCCAAAATAATCAAGAGCTAACCAGGTGAAAAAAAACATGGTTTAAACAAAAAAAAAACATTTATTGGGTTTATTTGGTTTTTATTCGATTTATTTGGTTTTTATTCATAAATATTGCGAAATAAACAGTTTTACTTATGGATATTAAATTTTGTTCACACAACTGATAGGATGAGTTAATGTGTTTCTATTTAAGAATCCGTTTGATCGTTAGGACAGTTCAGGCCAACTACCTATTGATTATGTTTATTAAAAAGCTACTGTATAACCTATTGAATTTTGTGTTATTTCGTTTTAGATATACATTTCTAATTATATTTTGGTATGCTAGCAGCTATTGCAAATTAGAAGTATTAGTTAAAGTTGCTATTAGAAAACTGGTGAGCTCATGAGAAGGATATTGGCATATAGCCATTTCATTTTCTTAAGTTCAATACTCTGCTGTTAATTAGCTAGTAATTTCTATTGAGTTTTCTTAATATTTCGAAGTGCTTCTAAGTTATTTCAAAGGATTTTATAGCCATTTTACTTTCTTCGGTTCATTACTGTGTCTTAATTAGCTAGTTGCTTGCTAAATCTGTCAAGTTGCATTAGTAATTTGAAATGTTTTCAAGTTTTTCAAAGGATTTTATACTGCAATAATTATACATCATAGCTTCTCTGTAGTTTGGATGTTAAATGTAGCCATATGAAATACAGGTACTTTGCTAACTGCTTTTTCTTAGCCCCTTTGCTTAAAGTCATTCGTCAAGAACAGGAAGTTGAAATGAAGCGACTAAGATTGATGATGATTAGCTAATTACATGTTTACACAGTAGAAAACCTTTTAAATGTTGGATAAAATTTCTAGAACTAAAAAAACAAAATATTAAAGAAAATGAACAAAAAAAAACACTTTTTTTTTGTTTTAAGCAAACAAACCATGGCTCTTGGTTTAAACCTAAAAAACCATGGTTTTTGCCAAGCCTGGAGCTAACTGTGTATCATACTAAACTTTTAAGGATTATAGAACGCAGTAATAGGTACTCCCTCTTCTGATCAGACACTTCAAACGCTCCTTCGTATGGGGAAAGCTTTAACAGTTGACCACATATTTACAAATACACCAAAAGTATGATATGGATTTCCGGGTAGATACTACCTACGTTACTATCAGTTGTAGCAATGATGAAATGTCCACGAAAGTCGAAATTTTCGGCGACTAGCAGCAGGCCGCGCAACGCGGAAGTTCGCACGCACGCGGCGAAGCGACCGCTGGGAGTACCTAGCAGCAGGCAAGTGCGGATGGCAGCAGCTGCAGCGAGCGATACGCAAATGACCGCTGCGATGCAGAGCACTGCGGACGGATCCGGCGCTGTGTGTGTAAGGTCATACGGTGCCGCTATAACCGACCGATCCACGCAGCATTGCCGGTTTGGATCGTGAAGCGGAAGGTGCGCTATTTGCGCTAAACTTCCGCACTGCAGATTAGCGCTATAGAACGCTGGGCGGGCAACAATTCTTTATGCGACATTTTCACACAGAGCGAGGGAAACAGGTAACTATGTATCTACATAATACCTAACATATGCGTTGATGTGAACAGCGCATCCTGGAATGGAGGAAATATGTCCGGTAAACTTTTATTGCAGCTCTAACGCACTACTGTCGAAAGCACGTACCTACCTAGTCAACCTTGTCTCTCACGGCGTACATTTCATACAGTCATACTCACAATGCGCTACCTTCCTCTGAAGTTAAGCTTGCCATTCATTTGCAAATAGCAGCATTCTCCTGCTTGAAACGCAACATTGAAGCGGTATTCGTAAACATGCTAGAGACACGCTTTAGCATGTGGCCTACCTCAAAGTGATAGGTCATAACAGGTAAGGCTAGGTTCGGTTGAGCTGCATAAGGTACAGTACCTACCTAACGTTACTTATAGCACACATATCAGAATCTCAGGTACGTTAGTTAGTTATAGTTAGGAAGTTTAAGCCTCCGTTTCCGAGCAGAACGATTTCACACAGGAAAGAGCAAGGGGCACATAGTATGTCAAGAGAAACGGGGAACCCCTGCACGAAGGTGTTCTCACACAGGATTACCGCGCATGGGAACAGCAAGTCGGGAAAGAAGAGGAAGAACAGAATAAAGCATGAGCAAGTAGGAGTATGAAATCGGGATGGAAGCAAAGTGGGCACGAAAGAGAGAAGTCCCGAAGGCCTAGCTAATGGTTGAGGTTACCTACAGTAGCCCCCTGGGGAATCTCAGGTACGCCCCACATTATAGTGACTGTACCGCAGCCCCGGCGAGGGAGCGGCTATGTAAAAATCCAGATTCCCAAGGTACAGGAACTGGTGTAAACAACTATGTACCCGTCAGTACCAACCTATGTTTAGACCGAGGCAGGTTATAGGATTGAGTCGTATGTAGGCGCTCGTTCGATTGGGTCAATAAAGTTAATCTTAACCAATTTAACTTGACTTGACTTTTCCGGAACTGCAGACGAGACTTAAAGCTTTCTCGCTTTGACCATATTACGGGTGTTGAAATTAACCTGATTAGCTTGGGTCAACTGAAAACTTCATTTTACAGAGCAGGATTGAGTTCCAGGAAGACACGCAGGTAGAAAAAAAATGAACGCCAGAAACTCGAACCAACAGGCTGAAGCCAGCGCACCTGTCGGAAGCTTCCTCCAAGTCATGCCTTGAAGACATTTCGTGGGCCATTAGAACGCGCCCAGAGTTAAGCCTCCATGGCATGACGCGGCGTTTAGAGATAGGTACCTACCTACCGACGCTGCATGGCTTGCAAGGCCAAATCAACGATACAAGTAACAACTGAACCAGTAGGAAATTTTTTTGGAAGAATAGGTCGGTACCAGAAGGGACTCGAGTGCCTGCAGGGACTCTAAGCGCATGGGTATATCCATGAAGTTCAGCCATGGAAATACAAACCGGGAAAGGAGATGAAGATACGGTACCTACATTTACACAATCTAGGCCTACCTATGACCTGCACCAAGTAAAAGGAAAAATATTTAAATTCACAACAAAGAAATAAGCATCATTACTTAGGTACTATATTTGCAGTAAAATATAATATGGAAAAGGCGTATATATTAGTTTCAATATAATTTTTTACAATTTCTTCGTTAGCTACCTATCTATTTATTTGTTTACTAATTTATTTAAGCACATACTGGTAATATATTCTTCAATGAAACAAAATGGAACATATAGCTATGTAGACACAGTATATGGATTTAATATCGTTTAAAATCAGTCAGTGCGTTACAAATTTATACAATGTCAATTGAAATGCGCTCATAATACATCGCAATTAAAATTAATATCTATTAGGTTATTCATAAATAATTTCTTATTTTTTATCTTGATTTCGAATCCATCATGGGTTTTTGTGCCACAACGAAATACGAAATGTGAACTTGTACGTTGAGCAGATGTAGCGTGGGGATGAAAATCTGAGAAATGAACGTCTAACACTTATCAGCAGAAACACGGTCATATTCCTACCCCATCCACCATATTCCCCTTGACCTTGCCCCGACTGATTTTCATCGCTGTAGATCTTTACAGAAAGCTCTTCAAGGCAGAAAATTCATTGAAGACAATCAAGTGAAAAAGTAGGTACAGCCAATGCTTTTTGAAGCGAAAGTCTTCATCTTATTCGCGTGACATTAACCACTCACTACCTTCTTAGACGAATGCACCTGCATTATACATGTGAACTAGTGCAATGTGACCAAAGGGTCCATGTGGGCGTTGGACCAACATCTGCAGCTCCGGGTGAGCTGAGAGTATAGCGCGGCCTCCCCAGGCAACATGAACTTGTTGATGGAAGGTTCCCTCGGTATACCAACCTTCCCTCTGGGTCGAATATTCGAAATGATCTACAGGGAACATTACATGGAGTTTAGAAAATGACCATATCAAATCTGATGCCAGCGGAAGGTACCAAGAATCATCTCGTTTATTCTACCTTAAGCGATGTTTTCTATAGGTCGTCTGACAGAAAATACATTGACCCAAATTGAAACGTGAGAATATGCCTCTTGTTACTCTAATTTACCCCGGTTTAGGGAGCAGGTCAAGAAAAAAAAAATGTTGGAGAAACGAACGAATTATGCATCGGGCACATAGGACACCGGGTAGGTGAACCAACGCTCACAAAAAATATAAATGTATAGGCCAAGTGGACCTCGGACGTTCGAATAGCAAACTGCAATTGTATAAAATATCTTCAATTTTTATATTACCGAATCCCTTCGTTCTTGTGAGGGTGTGTTCGAATAATGAGGTCAGCTATGTACCTATCCAGAACACAAACCCAAGTCGCGGTAACAAGGGAAGATGCCAATTCATGTAAAATTGCGGGGCAAAAATTCCTCCCGCGAAATTAGCTCCAAATAGCAATCTTATCCAGCAAGATTGCTGCAATTTCGATTATAAATCATTCAAGAAAACAAATTTGTACATTTGACCCTATATTACTAGGCTTTGCTACCTCGTTACAAAAGCTTTTTCCCCTTAGGAATAAATTACGGCATATCAAAGTACCCTCGTAGAAAAGTACGGTAACACAGCTGGGCTGAAACAAGATTAACAGTCACCGTTGATTCGAGTAGGTTGGTACGGTATCACAGTATCGGCCGACAGGAGCAGTCGTCCATTTCGGGCGGCAACGATCATAGTGCACCCTATAGGTACCTACCGTCCGCCTCCATACATCACTGCCAGCAATATTCGGGCCAACCTCATTTCAGAAGCGCACAAAAAAAGCCACCACTTTTCAAGCAGGCTCGACACCAATAAAAAATAAAGACAAAAATAGTAACGTGACCGCGCCTTCTTCCAGCCATCCTCCAGTCTCCAAAGAGTGGCGGGACTGGCACTCCCGTTAGGCTTCGTGCAATGTTCATGTTCTGGCGGCACTTCGAAACCTTCAGGGTAAAGCAGCAAATTCCGGAATTTTATCTAATCTACAAGTTTGCGGTGAAATCTAGACAATAAGAACTTCCAGTCCTTGAAGTTAACCAATATTTCATTTTTATCATTAGGCATTAAACTTAAAGCTTATAAGTTAGATCTAAAGTGCGAGCTACTACGCTAAATCTGCACTCCAATAGAGTACATCGTTTTTAGTTCAATCCTTGATCCACGACGATCGACAGAGAAAAAAACAAGCAGTATGTTAAAGAAAACGAGAACTCTTGCATGGCAACAGTACACCGAGAGACAAAAGGAACAGGGCATAAAATATTAACAGAAGTTTAGATTTAATGGCTGGCAGTAGAGGAACTAATAGACTCATTAACAGAGAGCAGCCGATCGAATGAGCTATTGCCGAAAGAAGAGAGACGGGTGCGAAAGGAAGGACGTCACTCGGGTCTAGCTGGTTAGGTAACCTCACCTAACCTAACCTACCCGAAGTTATGCAGGGCTCTTTTCCAATTTACCCGAAATTAGTTCGGGTTTTCCGACAATACGGCCTAAAAGGTGGGGTCATTGGGTACGTGTCATTTTTTGGTTAGCATGACCGTTACCTACGAGCCTACTAGGACCTTGCCTCGGCTTATGACTTACGACGAGCGGACCTAGAGCCCAATGCAGACGAGAAGCAAATACTGCCGAGAGAAGCGCTTCGTCAACACGGGCTCCACCAGACTCGACGAAACAACTGCCTGAGGAGCGAATTCAGAAGGCTGGAACTATGCCAATTTTTTCGTCGCGTTCCAGCAATTCACAGCAAATTCCAGTCCAGTTTTTCCGTGTTAAGTAGGTAGGCCGCCTTTCAAATACGGTCATTACTATTGACTAGATTAACATTTAACGCAAAGAGTTGGAGGATGAAGACAAACAGTGGACTTGATGATTAATAATCAAACAACAACAATTATAACGGTACCAGAATTACACATCCACACAATAAGATGACACCATCCTTTATAAAATACCTCAACATAGCGAGCCGAGTAGTGAATACCAAAAGCAATAAGTTTAGACATACGGAATAAAAAACAAATGCAGCAAGAACTCCAAATTTACTCTACTAATATGTAACGAAACAAGCGTACCTGCTGTGTTTCACTTACGAATAATTACTAAAAACGATGTCATTTCTCCTACTATTTCCATTTCTCATAGGTACTATTTCACGGCTTTAAATACAAAGACATAGAGGCTAAGAGTCTTCGGGGACATAGCTAGCCTATACCTAGTGTATACGGTATCAAGGAATTTTCCTCTCGCATCTCCAGACTTCTGAATGACACTGAGAAATGCAGTGAACACATCGGAAAATAAGGATGCGTCGCAGGAGAGCAGTTGCAGCGTAATAAGTTTCAGGCAACAGTGATATAGTGGGCTATAGCTACGCTACTACAATAAATTGCAAGCGACTTGTCAATGTTGAAAAAAAACTGTTACAATTTTCGTATGAACGTAACATTCACCCTCATTTTTTTTCAGATCCAGCAGTTCCTACAATATAAACTACCTACCCAAAAGGTTTTCAATGAGATTAATCGCAAATTATAACTTGAGGAAAGGAACATGAAACGCCATAGGCAACCTATACCGTATATCTAGGCTATGCTATAAATAACACCACAATGACTTCGGTAACTTCGTAAAACGTATAGCTACTAGGCCTTACGTTAACCTGTACCTACTATCCATAAGAATCAATGTTTGATTCACTAATTGCATCCACGCGTTTTCTCGAAATTACAACAAATATCAGAGCAGCTGCATAAGTTTCCTTAGTTTGTACTAACCTTGTCAAGTCAGATAAAGACGCGTCGCAATGGTCGATGAAGACTTTTAGGGTATAATTCATAAAAGCACACATAAATGTAAACTTCAAAAGGCATTGCGTTAAAATAATTTGCAATGCCGCGTAGTTAACGCAGGCAATGACGCATTGCACAAAACCAAATTTCGCTATCCTTCTCAAATTATTTCTAACTCGGCACAGAATGAAGGCCTATAGGCGCATTTGGCAGTCACATACCTGCTATTTGTGAGCGAGCCTTGCTAGTTGTAAGCACTCAGAAAGAAATAAAATACCATAGATTTCGAAAAATTAATCCCATCTTCGTAACTGGCCACGATGCCTGCCGCGAGACAACACACCCATCACATCCACGACTCAAGCTACACTGAAAACAGGTCCTGGAGATCTGGAATACGGAGTACGGACGACCTGCCTGTTAGTGCCAGCTCTCATTACAATTTGATGTTCTCTGTTTTTAGGCAGTTTCTAAGGACAAAACAGCAGTAAAAACAGAATTAAGAAGGTGCCGGTATAGTATGTTACTTAAAAGAGATTCAGATCTATAAGATGTCAAGTTGAATTTGGATATAAACGGTACATAATCGAGTGTAACTTCTAATGCAGTCATATTAAAGCCAAATCTTTTATTTAGTTCTTGTGCATATTCTTTAATTTAGTTAATATTGCCACTTTTCTATAGCTTATACTGTGGAGGTGACGATACCACAGAAGTTCCCTAGACGTTTGACAGTAGTAATAATAATAATAATAATAATAATAATAATAATAATAATAATAATAATAATAATGATAATAATAATAATAATCCCATTTATTTCTCATCTGGAGACTGCGTCCAACAAGGTTAGGACACAGTATCCTGAGGTTTTCATGCTTAATACTAACATAGGAATAATACT
>LQNS02278183.1:9986998-9998870 GCA_001587735.2 Parhyale hawaiensis | reverse complement strand
ATATTAGGAGGGCGAAGCACCATGAGTGTTTAATTCTTAGTCTTAAAGCTAACACAGTAACATGAGTGTTTTTATTATTTATGCTTAAAGCTAACACGCGGCAAAAATTGCTAGACGCCGGACGCCAAATTTTGTTGAAGGAGTTAGCTAGTCAAGACTTCGAGACCCTGATGGCACCAGAGTTGAGAGCAAAAAGAATAATTGAAAACCTTGATTCAATGATCTACGAAAACGATATCAGTGTAATTAAGCGGGAAATTCAGAAGAAAAATGAATGGGCAAAGTTGTCCTAAGTCAGAGTTTGAAAAATCGCCATGTCTGAAATTGATATTCCTCAGCACAGAATCAAGTACCAAGAGTCTTACCAGTGGACTGCTACTATTGAACTTCTTCATACCGGGTGAGCAGATGGAATTAGAAGCCTGTTTTCCTGTGCAATTCTACAAAATTAATGAACTCCAAACTAAATTTTGTCCCTCGAAGAAAACCTCATTATCTACTCGCTTTGTTCATCACGAACACATTCAACGAAGAATTGCAGTTCTACCACAAGAAAATGTTCAAATTGTCATGGACCGCACGTCCCTCAAGAAGAGCGGCATCGGGATTTCTGGTGACCGGTGGCAATAATTTATCCTCTTATTCCTCTGGTAACTTACATTGAGCTCCATCGTGGCCCGCTGTTGAGGACAAAGCCTACCTAAAAGTCGTTCTCTTGCATCATTCTAGCGTTAATGACTGACTAAAACTCAAAAGAAAGCTTCTCCATTAAGTTATATAGTTTATGTCCAGCAAACGGTCTAAGTTATATTTTGGAAATTATTCTTTCTGCTTGACCTTTCGGGCCTCGTCTCCAGCAGCCAAAATGAAAATGTGCTGCAAAGCCCTGGAAATCACAATAGAGCGAAATCAGTCACACCTAAATATGCGCAAACTCTGACTTCAGATAGCATAGCAAACTCCAGTCAACTTCATCCCAATCCCAATGTTTCTCCAATCGACGGCAATGAGTTAGCATCAGTGGTGTCCAATCCTCCCATCTCCCTTTTACTATTGGTGTACCGCAAGGTTCAATTCTCGGACCATATATTGTTTCTCCTCTATATCAACGATGTGCACTACTCCTCCAGCAGACTAGTATTAGTAATTTTGCAGATAACACAACAGCCTTTATATCCGGTAATAACTTAATGGCCTCATTTTGGCCGACGGCCGTGAACGAGGAACTAGCTTACGTGGAAGAATGGATGAATGCAAATAGACTGTTACTTAACATGAAGAAATGATCCTGGATGATTCCTCTGATACTAATAAAAACTAGGATCTTGACCTATTAGAGGGAACAAACTGCAGCGAGTTACAACCATGAGATTCTTATGTTTTATGTACTCTTGATGATCAGCTCAGTTTGACGTACGAATACATAGTGCACTACGTCCACAAAGTCCACCAAGACCTCAAAGTAGCAAAGTATACCAAGTCTAAAAAAAATCCCGAGGGCAGATCTATAGCAATTAATAAGCCATCCTGGATCCAGTTTTAAGAAGGCTTCGGACAGTCTGACCGCTCTCTTATTTTAGTATATATAGATTATTATCATTACTATATAGCCTGCCGAAATGTTTGGTCTAGAGGAATATATTGCCTGCCGAAAGGTTTGATCTAGTCAAACGTTTGAAAATACAGTTATGCTGACCAACCTTACGTGGTTATACAAACCGTAAGTTTTCGGATATAATCTCAAATGAAATACTGATTGAAGTGACAGTGGTTAATCAAATACAATCTTCTCAGTCTAATTCCTCTTCTTCATCACTAAAATAAGAAGATTGTTTGTACGTTCGGATATTGGACGACGCGCCACGACTGTCCGCGGTGGTGACTTTGGTGGAGGAACCCGCAAGGAACTCCTCCGCCTCTCTCAGCTCTTGCGTGTATCTGATGGCGCTGCTGAGGCTATCATCTTCGTACACATCGTCGGCGTCGTCATCGTCTTCTGCAGCGTTCTCAGTTTTGCACTTTTTGGAACCTGAACTTCCGCCAGCTTTTATTTTACGTTTCTTGACTTTGCATTTCTTCTTGGGAGGTTCACGGCTGCCCATGGCATTCTTTGGACAGGAGTAGCTGAGGTGACCGAACTCTCCGCATTCGTAGCACCTGCCAAAGTGAGAGCACTGAGTCATCCTCAGTCACAGGCAGGAGGGCGAGAGGCACGCTCTTTTGTGTGGGGGCCACACTATGCAATGGGATGCTCAACTTATGAGTGGGCAGTCAGCTCATATGTTGTTCAGCTTGAGTACTTGCCATGAGAATCTATGCTACAGACTCACTGTGGACGGGAATTAAGGTCTTCCCGTGAAATCCGGACCGGCATTTCACGGAACTTCTCCGGTACTGGAAAAAATTCCTGAGAAATACTGTTCCGATTCCCCGGGTTAGGGACTCTAAATTAAAGACGACGGGCAAGCTGGACGTCCGCCCTTAAGTTTAGCGTACGATTGCATAGTTGGACTCCGCCGACACTACAGACTCAAAATATAGATTTTTACTTAACTCTGTTCACCACGTAAAGTAACATGATACAGTTCCAATAGTAATCATTGTTTAAAATTCCCTACGCAAATCCACGGAGGTTGAAAGGTGGCTCAAGAACAAAAAGGACGGAAGAGCGGCGATAAAATTGTCCCAGAGAAGACAAGGAATTTAGTATCTACTACAACTAGATAAGAACACGTGATTCGAGCAAGGCAAAACGTAAAGGAGCAATCACTGACATTGTAGTCTCTTAATAAACATCCTGAAAACACTATAGCTGGGAGAGCTTTGATGTTCAACCTTCCATGACCAACTTGTTAATGAATTCGATTGTAATTCATGACTCGTATTAAGAGCTACATACATCTTCTGAATAGGGAACATGATTTTAGCCCTATCTACGGTACATTATATGATGCTGCAAGTAGACTAGAATAGACACATTCCAGGATTTTTAAATCTTGTTCATTCCAACATATTGACCACACACACAAAAATCTTTACCTCGATTTGTCGGGATACTCCTTCCGTCTAACAAACTCGGCACCTCTGCCATTGTCCTTCGCTATGTTGGCTGTCAAGGTGCGGCCCAACAGCACACACTTGTTCGTGGCAGAGACGCATGCCTGGGCCTCCGCCTCCGTCAGGTACAGTAAGAAGGCTGTGCCCTTATTCTTGCGGGAGATTTTATCCTTGACAACGGTAACTCTGTCGCGAGGGGCCACTAGCGGTAATCATACGGACATACAAAAGTTGTAACTCAGCGTAAAATTAACCTGCGAACTCAATAGGTATTTCTACCTCTTCCAAGGAAGTTATGTATACGTCAACTTCGTCCATCTGTTTAGCTGTCACCAAGATAACTCGGAAAGTTATTGACGGATCTGTACCAAATTTTCAGGGATTGTTAGGTGTCTTAAGAGTAACAGATAATTAACTTTTGAAGATCCGTTCAACCGTTTGACTGTCTCATTTTTCGTAGTGCCTAAACTCTTAATTATGGACGGATTTTTATAAAATTAAGGAGTTGTTAGGTACATCACGAAGAGGAAATGGAAAAATTTTTTTCTGATAATGTTGGTTCGTTTGCTTGTTCTTCTCTGTTTAATTTATTGTTTGTTAGAAAGGTAACTCAAAAAGTTAAGAATGGATCTTCATGAAAACCACAGGAATTGTTAGCAATGTTAAAAAACATAAATGATTGAATTTTGGTGATGATCGGTTGGTCCTACTGGTGTGTTTGACCGTGTGTCAGGTTCAAGGTTAGTTAGAAGGTTTGCTCTCGCAGCGATTCTAAGCGAAAATAAAATATTTTGCCTCAGCATTACTACCGGAAGGACTTAAGTGACGGCGAACTCACATAAGTGAGTTCTGGGTCTCAAATTCATAAAGCACGCGCTTCTCCAACTCAACACGGCTCAGCTGAACGAATTTGCTCAGCCATGTGGTATCGGCAAAGACACGAAAAACGAGAAGACAAGAAGAAAGAAACACACTTGCGGCTTGCTCCTTCCGTAGCCCTCTGCAGGGGCGAAGGTCAGAGTCCCGCGGGAAAAAGTCGGCCACCTTGATCGACGGCGCACCTCGCGGAACAGAAGAGGAAATATGGAGAACCTACCTAACAAACCTAAGCAGAAACTGCGGCCAGCTGCAACATCCCCTGAGGAGAAGGTACTTGGGACCCTTGGATTCGTGAGGCCCATATATATTGCGGTAGGAAAAGGGCCCGCCAGAACATACCCCTCAGGGATAATGTTTGTCAGCAACATAACTCGAAAAGTTATGATCAGATGGTAAATAAAAGAAAATTTTATTGTGAAAAGGCAAGAATAACCTCCTGTTTGTTCTGATCGGACTATCGGTGACATGTGCTCTAGTTAATTCTGGTATCTTAGCTATATCTAGTAGGACGAGCCATGGAATGTTCATTTCTCATGGAAAATATCTTTACAGAATAGATTATATTTGAATGCTCAGATTGTAATGGTATGACAGACTAAAGATACGACTGAAGCGAAACCACAAATGCAAACACTGAACGAGGCTTCTCGCTTTCAATCAACAGTATAATGGCTAAGGTCAGTTCAAACGTTAGTCTTTTGCACTACTTTATACTTTAAACTCTCCGAATATTTATTTCCTCGTTTGCTTGCAAACACAATTGTGTGCCCACGGTAAGATTAATTATATCGATTTAAACTGTTAATCGTGAATTGCGTATGCTTACGGCCTGTACCTGCACACGCTAGTCAAAAGAACGAGTTTCGTCAACCTTACTCGTATGCGTTGCATTGTGTCCATTCAAACTGTATAGGATTGCCACAGAAATTTTAAAATGGAATTCCCTGACTGCAAATTCGAAAATTCCCTGGCCATTTTTAATTAAATACCATGGTATTTCTGGACTGCCAACAACAGAAACACTGCGAATGGCTTCCTCTTCTCTCCTTACAGCCATTCCAAACCACCCTATTCATTGGTGCGGGCTGGGATACTTGTATTAAACCCATAAACTGGTCTTAACCTTTATTAGGGTAACATGTCTAGTACCCTGTTCACTTGCCACTAAAAAATTTCCTGTGTCAAAACTAGTAGTGCCAGAAAGCCGTACATAGGCTTAAACTGTAGGCTAAGTAGCGTCGCACCGTCCCTGAAATGACAGGCGAAGAAATAAAACAATAAAAAATGGTGGTAATTTTCAGATTTTTTTCTCTAAAAATATAAAAAAAAAATGCGAAAACCACAATTTTTTATCGTTTTAATTTTTCGCCTGTCATTTCAGGGACGGTGCGGCGCTACTTAGCCTACAGTTTAAGCCTATGTACGGCTTTCTGGCACTACTAGTTTGACACAGGAAATTTTTTAGTGGCAAGTGGACGACTATTATTATTATTATATTGAGTAGTTTTAGTCTCCGTCTACCCAGCAACGGCGATCTAACAGAGGAAGAAGCAAGGGACACATAGTGTGACGATAGACACGTGGAACCCATGCACGAGGGTGTTCCCACACAGGATCAACGCGCATGGGAACAGCAAGTCGGGNAGCTAATGGCTAAGGTAACCTACACAAACCCCCTGGGGGCGCTACTCCCCATAACATAGGATGGGCGAACCTAACTAACCTAACCCTATGGCCCATCCTATGCCCCCTGAGGGGGGTAGTGGACGACTACTAGGCATGTTACCCTAACCAACATTTTTTTAAAGTAGAACTATTACTTGTACATGAGAGTAAAGATTGTGAAGAAGGCAGGTGAGGAGAGTTTATACTACTAGGCTCAGTAGGCTGAGCTTGTGCTTCCTTGAAAGTACAGCGAATAGGCAGTTGCAACCAAGTTGTTAGTGCTGAAGTTGGACAAGTTTTACACTTTAGTTTGTGCTGTTTACTCTTGGATGACTTTCCATGGCACGCCGAGCGGCCCACATAATTAAGCTCAACAGAACACATGTAGGGTAAAGGCACCCCCAGCCATCACCCCCCAATCCCCGTGACCCTCTCCTCAAACATATGTAATGACATTCAACTGTTAAAGCCGTGACCTGAGGGAAGTAAGGTCGTCACTGGCCCGGCTTTGGCTCCTTTTCACTGCATCTCGTATTTAAAGAACTGATTTTTTTCTTTGCACTTGGAGTGTTTAATCCTTTATAATAACACAGTAAACAGTTTGACGGGCAAGTTAAAACAAAACTGGTTCAGTATCAGCAGTTTTTGTAATTAGTGAGGGTTTGTCAGTGGACGCTCTGGCTTAAAGTCACGGCATTTGGACTCTTTTTTTTTTTTTTTCTCCTATACACCATCTGCATTTAGCGATTCCGTTATCTGCTTCAGCCTTCTCGAGCCAATTTTTGTAAGCATCTTCTTGTAGCCAAAACTTATTGAATTTAGCATGCTTAGTGGGAGGAATTAAAATAATAGCTATGCAATTACTCTGAAAATATGAGAATTAACGAATGCTTACAGTAAATGACCATCATTTAGTAGAAACATAGAGTGATCAATTTCAAAATTCTGATCTTATTATATCAGTTCTAATTTAACTTGATGACTGGGTACTCAGAGATTGTCAGTTCTCTTAAACACTATTATAGCGCTCCCCTGAAGTACAATTTAAGTTAACAAAGTTTATTAGTGCTCCCCTGAAGAGCAATTGAATTAAAAGGATTGAGTCCTAGAACATTATGTAGGATCTGCATGCCCATTAAAATATAGATTATTACTTTATCAAGTTAAAAAAATGCCTGAATCCCCTGACTTTTATTACAACATCAACTTTTCCTGACAAGGAAAGTTTCACCCTTACCGTCTTTGACTTTCCCTGACCTGTGACAACCCTAAAACAGCACATATTCAATAAGAATTTTTACTTCCCCCAAGTTTGAGGATATGTCTGTCCACAGCCTAACCAACGCCACATGCTGCGCAAACTGGACTGACGGCTAACAATTTAGCCCACTGTTTTCAACAAACTCAAAGCTAAACAAGACGTTCGGACGATTAGCTGACAAAACTCATTCCTGAGATTAGCATGCGAACCAGCCTCTAACAACGCACTTATTGGTCCAGAGGAGGGCGTACTGACGGAAGGCGTGTCACGCCTTCGCTGCTATTTCCACTGTATTCCGTCACTGCTAAATTACTGTACCTACGTTACGGTTATCTTAGTACCTACCGTCCGTAAAAAATCTGTTTGCAAGGGTAACAGAACTAATGGTGTTCTTTCAGAGATAGTTTGGACAACTTTACACAAAAATCTAAATTCTTATGTTACCGTGTATTACAGCTTCTTTTATTATATTAGTTAGCTATATTTAGAAGTTTAATTCTTCGTTTCCACAACAAAGGCGCTATCACAAAGCAAGAAAGAGGAGACATATAGTATGACGATAGGCCCATGGAATACATGCACGAGGGTGTTCCCACACAGGATCAACATGCATGGGACAGCAAGTCGGGAATGAAGAAGAAAAGCAATATACTGTATATAAAACATCAGCAGGAGTGTGAAATCAGAATTCAGAAGGACGCAAAGTCGGCACGAAAGACAGGCGTAAAATAACCTACAAGATCCCCCTGGGGGCGCTGCTACCCCAACATAGAGTGGACGAACCCAAACTCACCTTACTCTATGGCCTATTCTATTCGAGGGCTTAGAGCCAGAAGAAGTTATATGGCCATCTTTGGCGAAATGTGGTTCCATTCACAAAGTGGGTGCCCGTGAGGCATATTTTTAGTGTCACGGGTGGGTATTCCATATATTTTCATGCCAAATCTCTTCTTAATGAAGAGATTTGGCATAGACACCCATGACACTACAAATATGCCTAACGGGCACCTTTTTGGTGAGGGGAACCCGATTTCACCAAAAATGGACATAGCCACTTCTGGCTCTAAGCCCTCGATATGCACTCTGATGAGCAGAAGAATTTCTATTATTTTTTTATGAACCTAACTAACCTAAGCTTATGGCCCATCCTATTCTTTATGTCGGGAGCACGAACTAGTAGTCCTCTGATAACTCCTATCCCAGGTGAGAAGGGTAAACACAAAGGAAGTGTCTTCAAAGAACAAATGTATATACTAACGAACATTTTTTGAAATTTTCATGTACTTTTCAATATAAAGGACCAGCCATTACAGACGTCTATATTCTCTATTACTGTATAACGGAATGATGCTCAGGCAACTGTAAACAAACTAAAATATACATGCGTGAGGGGGAACTGCTCCCCATTTAGGAGATACCAGCACCCCGAGTTTGGGCGCAGGGAAGAGACGCAACAAACTGAACAAAGCTGCATGTCGTGTTTGTTCGAGCCTTTCGACTTAGTGAAATCAGCAACTGAAAATTCAGAATTGGAAAATTAAAGGCTAAGAAAACGGGAAATTAAATATGGAGACTTTTGGCGAACGGGAACGCAAACTAAGAAGAAGAAAACGAAAAAAAAAAAAAATAATGACAATGAGAAGGGATTCTAAATGGCTGTCATTCAGATACAGAAAACCAAATTCACCGACTATGGAGTCTCCTGAAGAGGTGATGGACTTTTCTCATCGCACTATGGACTTGACTGAGAATATGAAGTAGCTACTAACTATTGCACAAGTATGTAGTGTTAGAAAAAGTTTATATTGAATTGCCATTGAAACACAGACATCGGGGAATTGAATGTGTAACCTACCTATAACAGACGGAAATTACATCAATAGCTCATACAGGGCCGAAGCGTGAGTCCTGGCAGCTCTTTGGAAATACGTAGACATATAGGTCCCTCTACTACCTACTATCTAATCTATCGATTTCTATAAAAAAAATTAATCAAAAATTGTATAGCTTTCTACAAGCTACATGTTTGTAACGCAAACCGAAATAGTTTATGCCAAGAACACCGCAAAGCAGCAGATATGGATTGCAAAGAACACAGCCTACACAACAATTTACGGGAAATAAAATGGATTGCGTGTAGTGTGAACGACCACGGGAAAGGTGCTACTGTTAACTTAGTGCCTACTTACATAATTTCATCAATGCTGATATGCATCGCATTAGAGGGCTATATCATATGATTGCAAATGATGTAGCAGCAACTTCTGCAAGGCAGTTATCATTCATTTTGCACGTAGCAAGTTTTGATTTAAATAAACATAATTTTAAAGTATAAACATATACGACGCAAAACCTTTATTTAGGTGAGTCATAGCCAGATCTCCTAAAACTGTCTAACAAACTCGCAACACAAGAGCTATACAACTGAGAGAGAAGCTAATTATTCAACACCGGCAGTAACAAAATAACTCACAATACTACAAACGTTTGCCAATAACACACATGCACAAAGAAAGAATATCACACAGTAGTGACGTTAAAAAAGTAGCAATACACACAACACTGGGGGTGCAGTTCTGCCCACAAAGCAACTGTCACTTCACAGCTTAAAAACTGCCCCGTAGATATATTTTATATCGTCACAACCATTATGGTCGTGCAGGAAAATAACTGAGTTACAAAAGCTTTTCTGTAGCCTAGCCGCCCACCAGAAAAAAAGTAAACACTGATCAGATGTTTCACTGTAGCTGGTCACTCATTTTCAGTGACAAAGCATAAGCCGGACGTCTCTGGGGTTGACAGTCTGTGGGTGAAAGCTGAAAAACATCAACTTTGCAAAATAGTTTCTTAATCCTGATGAGCACCGGATTCACCAACAGTATATACAGGACCCTGAGCGGCAGATTCAAGTTTAACAGAACCACCAGGAGATTCACTAATGGAATCCAGTGCAGACTTAACAGGCGCAGCCCCAGGAATAGATTCCTTCAGAAATTTCCTCCTCCGCCTGCGGGAGGCAGCAGACCTCGATACAATTCCGTTCTGTAAAGGCTTACCTACGGATTGAGTGACGGCACCTCCCTGAAGCGGTAGCACAGGTTTGCCGTCCAGCTGTACCAGCTTGCGCTCTCCTAACACACACCTGAGGCGTCGTAGACCCAAGAAAGGCTCGAAATTTAAATGCTTCAGCTCTTCAACCCAAACGTCGTCAGCAAAGAAAGCAAAGGAACGAGCTCTGCGATACCCATGGAAGTTGCTGGGTTCCAGACCAGGCTGGGTCTCGTCGTTATACTTTGGCTGCTCCTCGGTCGGGCTACGCTGAGCAGCGTCTAGCACCTGTTCTGAGGTGTAGCCTACACCAAGCCCAGGGTTGTGGATAACGAGGAACCGCATCAGCTGGGAGTAGTTTTGTATAAAGCCACACTCCTTGGGGACAAGTACAGAAACTAAAGACATGAAAATGAGATCGTTTAAATGGCGGGCAATAAAACCTCGGCCACTGTAAGAGCGGATTTCCTGGACTTTTATCATTACCCAGTCACACGTGAATTGGTTCTGACATACCACCCACACCTGCTTGGAACTGGACAAAAATGTATTGCAGACTTTGATTTTGGGAGTGATAGTCAGGTCCACGTACATGAATCTTTCTAGACCTTCATTGATGCTGGACAAATCTAGGGCAGACAGCCGGGAATTAGGGTTAGCTTCATCCATGATACAAACGGTTATCTCTGCAACGCTGGCGTTAGACTCATCTTTAACAGATTCAGAGCCAGAGAGCCCAGTGCCACCACCATTGGCCACGACTTGCTCAGCGGATGGATGCGACCCAGCAGAACTTTGGGTACCAGCAGCACCGAAGCATGGAAGCCCGCCATTCGCAGCTATGCTTCCACCCACCCTACCAGCAATGTTACTGGCAACATTGGCAACACTTAACTGTAAGTCACTCGCACTGAAATGGCTAAGATTTTTCTTTAACGCTTTCTTCTTACGGCGGTTAAGCTTGGCTCTCTCCTTTTGTTTAATTTTCCTCAGCGTTTCTTTGTCAACAAGTTCGGTGGCAACTGCTGTTTGCTGCGGCGACGTTTCATCATCTTGTGAATTTTCCACGAGGCTACACTCATCCAAGCGGTCGGTGACATCAGTCTCCAGCAGCAGCAGGCCACCAGCATGACCAGAGTCCTCTCCGTATTCAGCAGACATGGTGTAGTGATACTATCACCAGTGTAAAGACTCACCTGCACAATTGAAAGACAGTGTCTCAGCACTAGCAACTAGTATGAAGTGCTAACACTGTACATTTCACTTCCTTCCCTAAAGCTGCAATAATACTAAGATCACGTATATACCTACGGTACGTCTATGAACATCGCACTTTATATAGCTAGTCCTAGTTAGGTCTTGAAAAACATTCCTCACTGATGACACAACTACATCCACTTCCTCTTGGGCTTGTTGGCCTATATCTGCAGCAGCACAAACCAGTGCGTGTGTCTCAGTTGGGTAACTCACCTCTGCAGCCCCCAAAGCTAGGCAGGCCAAGAGCAGGACAGATAGACTAGGGAGGCAAGCACGGCCCCGCGCGCCGGCACTATCATGGGTACGCACACGCACGCGCCGCCAACGAGCCGGAGAAGTGCGTGGTCGGCCATCAGAAAGCCACCAACAAACAATACATAGGTAGGTACTCACAAGGATGTGAGTGCAAAAAGGGCAACACCGCCACGGCAGCAATCCAAGCACCACCAGCACAGCAGCCCACAACACCACAGAACACCCAAAAAACCCCATCACACACAGCAAGACCACCCACACTCGCGCGACATGCAGCATCAGGTAAGCACAACCACCGCTGAGAACAAAGCATAATTAGAACACAGGGGCATCAGGCGCATTACCAACAGTAGAGCCCAAGTAAGGTAACTCTTTAATGGGAAGACAAAACATCAACAACAGCAGGGGCGGCACAACTAAATCCCAACAACAGAAACACCCATCAAAATG
>LQNS02278183.1:9956042-9966392 GCA_001587735.2 Parhyale hawaiensis | reverse complement strand
AAATAAATAAATAAATAAATAAATAAATAAATAAATAAATAAATAAATAAATAAATAAATAAATAAATAAATAAATAAATAAATAAATAAATAAATAAAAACACGACGTGAATTATTAAATAGTAGATTTCTGCCGGTTTGAACACTGCGAGCAATATCTAATCGGAGTCAACAAACTGTTCATCGTCATTACAGGCAACAACACTTCTTCTAGAGGTACAACTTCTTTGGGTCCTCGTTGCAGAATATGGCTAAAACAATTCTTGAAACCATGCACAGTTTATTTCTAGTGTACACTTTTTTTGAACCTCACTTTTCTCTTCTTGCCAGGCACGTTAAACAAACCTGGGAACATGCCAAACCCTAACGATCGTCTTCTATTTCCTCCCTGCTATTCATTTATGCAATTCCTGGTCAATGCCAGCTTAATGTATAATTAATGGTCGTCTTGTACTTCTTCTCTTTCACCGTAAAATCAATTTATAAATTTCAAGATTACTTTTCAGGTGCGAATAATCTTCACTACACCGCAAAACCGTGAATGAACGACAATGTAGTACAGTTTACACTCGTGTCTATCAACTAGGCTTCTGTATGTAGCAAATTCTAATAATGTTTACCTTTAGCTAAAAAAAGAATGATTGCAATTAACTGGATGCAATAATACCCAGTATATTAGTTTTCTACTTTTTCGAGGGCAGAGGCTGAATGAAAATGAGTGGATCATATACAAATTGACTGAGGGACTTATTAAATTAATTAGAAAGCGTGATTTGCTCTCATCCTGCACAATGTTGTCTCTGTTCGTAAAACTTATTCACGGCAGAATAACTGTGTCATATAGCTCTGAGTTGCGGTATCCATTTTCTAACATTATTTCGTAACCATTTTATTGACATATACACTCAGTCTATTTTTATCAACAATTAGCTCTGCTACGGGCTACGGAAGCGCAAGATATTAAATTCTCCTTAGATTTAATGAAATCGAACAGATTATCATTTTCTAAGTAATATTAAATTAATGTTGGTCAGCTGTATTACTCTCAATGCCTGCCTTGTTTATATTAAAAACTAGTGCGGTAGTTATACATAAATTCTCACTCGATGCCCTAATTGCTTTGTCATATTTCTTTTTTTTTTTTTTTTTTGTTTTAAGGGGCATTGGTATATTGTCTGTCCCCTTAAGTCATAGGGCAACTATATTTAGATCTCTTGGCACCTAGAGGGATCTGCTCTCTTTCCTCTCTAATCGCCGCAGCTGAGCGGCAGCAGCAACAACAGGAGGTCACGTCACTCAGACGGTGCCAGTGAGCCACGGTCGATCGTAGGTTTGCACACGTTCTCTCGGCGCTATCGACCGGCCAATCCAAGTGCATTGACCAATAGTTTCCTGTGCCTTGTTGACTCCGTTACGACTTCATAAACTGGAATTCATCGTGAAAGCGCTTCAATTGGTGGAAATTTGTGAGCACGGAAAAAGTACTATTTTTATTTGCTTCCATACTGTTGTTTTCTAGGACCATAGAGATCAGCTGGACAAGTAGCAAAATAGGAAGTATGCAACAGTTTGATACGTTCTTACCCTTTTGCATTACTGTCGATATTTTAGCATAACTCATACACCCCCTCCTCCCCCCCCACCAAAAAAAAAACACTTCGACTAATTTTCAAAACCACTGGTTTAGATCACTCGCTGGATGTCATGTCACTTTGTTTTAGGTCATATTGTATGTTCGATAGTTTATTAGCACTGTTTCTATCATAGCCTACATGGTTAAAGTTAAACCTGTTCCACATGTTGTTATACTGTATGCTATAGATGATTAACTTTAACAATCATAGTAGGACGCAGCACTGCGGGTTTCCTTACTCTTGTGGACGGACCAAAAGTGGCCGCAAATATGTGCGGTGTGGCACTCAATGCTACACCGAACCTTGGTATATATCAGCCTCATGACTTTCCTTGGTCAGTACTGTAATAGTTAGGTATACCGTATACACAATTGTTGCGTTTCAAAATATCTGTAGCATAATTGAGAGTACTTGGCATCGGGAGGGCTTCAAATGTTATATACTTAATTGATTTTATTCACGTCGATGTCTTTTTAAGCCCGATTCCCCACATTCATCTCGGACAAACGCTCGTGCTTCAAAACATAGTTATTTAGTCGCGACCTCGCAAGTTGAGTATCCATTAGAAGAATTGCTATAGCAAGTGAAAGGTCAAGTCGATTTGTGTAACAAGTGCAATTACCTAACTTTTGGGTGTGTCTTAAAATTGAGCTAGTTAAAACTTGAAAAAGTTGAGCACCTTCTCAAACTGAAACTGCCCAACATTCTAAATATCGTGACGCGTGAACGTGTGACAAAGGACTAACGTACGAACCTGCTTTTGCCCCAGCATAATCCTGCTTCGAAATATACATTGTTTACTATCGCCTGAGTGATTTATTGATTCGTCAGCAATGTTTCTCGATAAAGCCTTTAAATCTCTCTCACTTGTCGCCATTATGATTATAATTTTTTAAGCGTTCTAGCCACCACCACTTCTAATCAACCAGCTGATACTTTTCATTGCTCTCTCCTATAATATTAAAGCTATAGGCCTATACTGTTTGCCTATGATTTCCCATTAGTAATGGCTGTGTGCTCTGAGCTCGAATGCGTCGACCGTGTCTGTGACAGCACGTGTCAATATTTGCTTGCTGGTGACGCGTGTTTGGTATACACTTAGATACGTCGCGTGACTGTGTTACGTCAGCCTGATAATGGCTTGTGACGCATCCGATTGGGTCGCCAAAGCCTATTCAAACCAGGCCTACTGGACCTGAGTTGTCTGAAATTGCAGGTAGGGAATTTGGCTCCGTCACTTGGAATCGCCTTACAGGTGTTGGATAGAACCTGGTAATGTTTAGCTTACTGGAATCTCCGTTTTACGGGGTAAGATTGAGTTCTTGGCAGTCTCACAGGTAGCTGGTTAGTCAACGTCTGTAATTTGAGTCAATAGATCGAAGCACGGGCACCTGCCTGTAGTTTTAGACTAGTCAAGTCAAGTGGGCTTGGCTTAGATCGACTTTGACGACCGAGTTGAACACACGTGTTCTTGGTCGCTAAGAACCGCAGTAAAGTGTTTTGTGATAGTTTGTAGGACACGTACCAACATTACGTATGTTGTCACTTAATTAAAATACTTGTAATACTCGGGACATGCTCGCTTGGGCGCCGAAATCAAGCCTTCGAGGCTCAACTTGTCCGAAACTTAAGGCAGGGGTTTTGGCTTAGTAACTTTGAATGGCGTTGCACGGGTTAGAAGCAGCGAGATTACGCTGAGCAGGCTGTAAACTGTATGTTATGGAGCAAGATTAGGTTTCTGCAAGTGCCACAGTAGCTTCTCATGCATAATGTTTGAAACCCAGTTCAACAGGTCGAAACTAGCGCACCTGCTTGAAATTTCGAACAAGTCGACGGCATATTTTTGGCGCCCACTCGAACATGTAGATTACCGTCAAAAGAAAACAACTGAAGGTGGATTCACACCATTGCTGATGTGTTTAAAGTTTTTTCGTGCGAGAGGAAAATGAGTGTCAGTTCACTCAGTTGTGATATTACTTGCGTTTACGCAGTAAAAGCGAAGGATATGCTTGAAGATAATAAAAAAAACGCGAAAACGAACGAGGAAACGGTTATTTCGTTCAGTTTTCAGGAATATATTTCCCTTTTCCATCTTTAAACTTTTACCCAATCTAAGTATTATAAGTTAAGGTAAATAATATTTTCACATGGAAAATGTTCAATCTCGCATTTAAGATGCAACTTTAGAGGTCCTTCAGTCGCATTCGCTTGTTAGATATAAGAAAAACATTGAAAGGGCAGCAGACCCCTTGCTATAGTCTGTAGATGAATTTTCTCCTATCTATAACACTTCAAATCGAGACGAAAAGATCAAGCAATCAATAAATCAATCATAAAAGTTTGTACTATTAAATATCAGGGTAGTTCTGTTTGGAACTCATCCCCAAGGAGAGTATCCGAGCAACTATCTGCCTGACCATCAGCCAATCTCCGATAGGGCAGATGATGGAGAGATAGCGGGCCGCCCGTGAGAGGCAGAGCTTCTGATTATACGCGTGTATGAGGGCCTCTGATTAGATGTGGCTAGCGGGAAATCCTTGCCTGCTTTGGTCTCCTGTTCGATGGCAGTGGTACGTCACTGCCTTTTTTTGTCCTACGTTTCCAGACTCTTCAAGTACTACAGTGACCTTGAATTTCTTCCATAGCTTCTTGATCAGCATGAAAATACATAACGTGATTTACTCATGATCCTTCGAAATCTATTCCCCTCGAGGATTGGGCTCCTGCCTCTATTTTCCTGTCCCTGATAAGCCCGAAATCAACCCCCTTATAAACCTGCAATTAAAACCGGCAGGTTACGAACTTCGTTACTTCCCTCTCCCAATCGATGCCATAAAAAAATAAATATTTGGTAATGCGCTTTTATATATATATATATATATTTCATGTTCGGTATTGAATAGTCACGCTTCCGTCGTATTTTGATACCGAATCTTTATATTTGTGTGTTGTGTGACGGTAGCTGTAATGGGACTTCCAAAAATAAAGATGCAAACATATTTTTGGCTGAATATGCTGACAAGTTGTTTTATCTTGCAATTTAATCTGAAATAACGTAAGTGTACTTATTTATTCTTACAATGTTGAACGATGTGGGTTTGTCTTTTCACAGGAGGTAATCTTTCATAAATAGATCCTCTTACTGAAAATTTAAATCGACCAGGACATCAGCTCTGGTACAGTATGGTAAACGGAGCAGGTACCACGGTACTGGTGACCGGTGGCGCAGGGTACGCCGGATCGCACACGGTGCTGGTACTGCTGGAGGCGGGGTACGCGGTAGTAGTACTCGACAGCTGCGTCAACGCTGCCCCGCCGACGGACAGGTCGGCACTTCCGCCGTCCCTGAAGAGAGTCCAGGACATTTGCGGCAAAGCTCCAATCTTCTACAGGGTGGCCCTGGACGACGGACCGGCCTTGTCGGAAATCTTCAAAAAAGTTCGTAACTTGTTAGTAGATTAGCGAGTACGCTAAATTTAAGAGCTGGACACAAAGACTTCGATCGTAGAGAATTCCAGAGCCTGGTACGATGGCCATCGCCATCGTACCATCGATTTTGCCATCGTACCATGCTAACATAGTCGGAGATGCCGAGCTCTGGAGAATTCTAACACTTTCTTTACAAAAAACAAGATAATGACTGAAACAATATTTATGAAATTTGAGCAAAAAGTCTTGCCCAGTACAGCAAGCGCGTTGTGTACAAAAAATACTGAATAAAGTGAAGCAAATGGCTGACGTTGAGAGCTGCTCGCGGATGAGTCTTAAAACAGTCAGGAAATATTCGATATTCGAAGGTCACAGGACTGACAAAGCGCAATATTTTCAACATTTTGTTGCACTCCTGGCACTTGCTCGATTGACCCATACAGTTAGTTAAATTTGAATGCATTCAATTCGAAATTTAGTTCGAGATAATCTAGTCCCATTAGCTTTAACTTGCCCGAGCTGCTAACTTCAGCTTCGGATGTACTACAAGTTTTAAGCATTAATCCCAAACTGACTATGTAAGTTCGAGACCGCCTGAAACTGAAATCCTTGTCTACCTCCAGCATCGAACCCAATGCTCTGTCAGGATGGAAGCTTCGGGCACGTCAATGGTAATTACAGATATCCAATACGGCGATTCGAACGCCCCATTTGCTCTCTGAGAATGGGCCTTTTTGTGCGTATACGGCCAGCTATATCAGAAAGCAGAGAGCGACATTAGTGATGGGTCGGATGTCATTTTTTGGACATCCGCGGATGCGGATGCAATTGGGGATATTGCCATCTTGACCTCCGCGGATAAAGATGCGGATGTCAAAAAAGGTGCGGATGTTCTGAGGTTGCGGATGCGAATATTTGCCCCACCACAAACGCTTACATTCTCTATCATGACGGCAGTTTATACAACACTTGAGGGAAAAAACTTAGATGGTGCTTTTTTGACAGGGACAGCGCTTGCACACATTTCAATCCAAATGGGAATTTGCAGTTTTCAGCACTATGGATGAGCTTAGTGTACAGTGATATACCTGAGCATCTGCGCCTCTTTTGCTGAGGATTTTACAGTTCTGATATCCGCGGATGCAATTCCGGATGCTACCATCTTAGCATCCGCGGATGCGGATGTCAAAAAAGGTGCTGATGTTCAAGGATGCGAATATTCACCCCATCACTAGAGAATATATTATGGTCTCTTCTCCCTGAACTATTTAATCTAAGCAATCCATTTGGAGCGGCACAATAAGTGTCGAGAAGCAAGCAGTGCACTTCTGCACCTTGCCTGTGTCTCTGCAGCTGAGCTCGTTAGCAGAGCTGTCAACAAAGGCAACACTTCTGGTCAACAATACATGAGATGTGCACAGTCAGCAACTCTGCTGGTCAGCCAGCGCTCGTCTTCTATTGCTAATTTCTGCTGTTTACTTCATCCTCGCAAATATTGCTGAAATGGAGTGAGTCACTGGCACTGCAGTAGCTCTATATAAGTTGCCTAATCGACAGATATTTTTCATCCGATATTGGAAAGAAATTTTCGATTTATGATTCGCAATAACGAAAAACATTTTTAGTGGATATTACGGTGTTCAAATCCTGCTGTCATCCCATATCGCCTTGGCGCAGCAATGCCAGATGAGCTGATGTAACAAAAGCTTGAAATTTTGCGCCGAGAAGTTCGAGATAAAAAAATAGAAGTTAACATTCTAGAATTCATAGGTGCAAATGCAAGAATGCTGCATTTCGAAACGCTAGAAAATCTTCCCTTTGGTAATCAATGGTCTTATTATCAGTTCCCATTGAATCTACTAGTCAAGTTGCTTCTGGCCGTTAAACTCAACATTAAGCACAAATACAATTTAACTTTATCCTCAGATTTCGTCGTTGCTTACTAGCTGTTTTATTGATTAATTTATAAGCAATTGCGCACTCACAGAGCACACAGCATTTATAATACTAAACACTGTAGCCGACATGGCAAAAGAAATCATGTTAAACAGAAACTTGCTGAAGTTTCACGCTAAACATTCTGGTTATGAGTGACAAGCTAGCAATGTCATGGCCGCTCTTCGTGTGAAAGCTATGCTGACGACATGGTTTTTGGCTCTCTCCATTTCACTGTGAGCTATAAGAACTGCTTTCAGTTTAGTAGAACGAAGCTAGCAAACTGTGTATCGAATAAAATACACTCAAAACTGTCTGCTTGTACACTCAACCTTTCGGATGTAACTTACCTATTGAGAAAGTCACTCATCTTTTTGTTGACGAACATATTTATGTGAGTAGTTTCCTTTACCTGGGCCATAAAATTACTGACGATTTTCGTGGTGGTAATCAGGCTATATGTAGAGAAAGAAACACGGATACTCTACGCAGTGCACAATATACTAATCAGGAAGTTTGGCTACTGTTCTGAAGCGTTCAAATGCTAGCTTTTTTCAAGCTATTTCTATCCCCAGTAATGTAACTCGCTATGGCTGACTATGGTTGACCATTAAGCAAAAGTATATTGGACACCTAAGAGTAGCCTATAATTGCATATTTTATCGGCTGATCAATGTGCCAAGGTCAACTGGTACAGATATGATATGAGCTCAAAAGTATACTGACTACCTCAACGTCTGGACAAGGAAAGGCGCTCTCAGTCTCCAGATCAAGATTGAAAAAAAAAAAATCAGATAACTATCTACTCAATGGATTTGGCTACAAAGTGTCTTACATGTAAAATATACAACCAAGGCACGGCATACTGTTACTATGTAGACAGCGGCCAAAGAATGGGCCGCAATGAAGTGTAATATTAGTTATTTATTAGTGTAACTGAACTCTAGTGATAAGCTGTGCCTCGTGCATTTCTATCATGACCCGATGTGTACATAATAATGTACATAATAACTGGAGCTCCTTCAAGTACACCAATATATATTTATATTTTATGTCTATTGCAAAAAAAGCTATAAAATGTTCTAGAAGTTGTACACGTAAGCTAACTTGAGAGCCGAGTACACAGCTATGGACGAGGTCTCTTAGCTAATTCTGCATGGCTTGTTGAACCTTCGTAAGCGCAACTATTTTGCCTACCAAAAGAGTTACTAAAATGTTAGCCATTAAGTCTGTGTCACTCAGCAAGTGTCAGTAGCTCACTTTCAGCCACCTCTTCAAATTTCGAGAGAATTAGAACTGAGAAGAATGTGTGTTGTCATCTGTTGCAAAGTACACAGCAACGCACTCATTCACAGAGCTGAGAAATCGCTTTCATTTGACTGTCATGTGAATGCGGTTTAACTGTAAAGTGTCTGCTGTGCAGCACAAGGTGGACGCAGTCATTCACTTCGCGGCGCTGAAGGCGGTGGGTGAGAGCGTAGAGAAGCCGTTGATGTACTACCGCAACAACCTCACCGCAACCATCACACTTGTCGAGGTCAGTTGGCAATTTTCATTTCTCCATCGTAAGGACAGAAAATTATATCATTATTTCTGCTCTCGTGGGGATATCTTAAGACATCCACTATTCTCCTCTAAATGAAATTTACACCAGGTATAATTATTATAAGAACTTCAGGCTGTTGCGTCCACTGACTGGAAATGAACCCAGATGGAGCTTTAAGCAATACAACAATACCCGATCTGCTGTGAGAAAAAATTATAAAACTCTTCAGAGCTGACTTACATAGATGCTTACGGATGCACATGGCTGTACACAAATCCCGGTAACAAGTTTCAAACAAACACAGATTCTCAGTAGCTGTGATTGAAATTATCCGAAAAAGAAGCTCAATCGTTTACCCAGAGTCAAGCCAATTACAGTATTATGTTCAGCGTCTCGTCCTATCCTTAATGTGAGAACTGCAGAGGATGACCATAGTTGTTCTTGCTTCACCCCTCAGGTGTTCAAATGTAGTCCAATCAGTCTCAGTCCTACCTCTTCTAGTCCTCGCTGTCGTAGTCCTATCCATAAGTGTCCTATCAATAGTTATCATTGCACAATGATAGGCCTGCATGCCATTCATAGTAAAGTAATAATGTTAATTTAAGATGCAGTACTTATAAACTCCCGGTTATCCAATCCACATGTTGTGTCCACCTCCACCCTATTGCTGAGGTATTAAATAGCCTTATAATGCAATCAAAGAACAAGACACGAGCTCCTCAGTGCCCGTTGGATAAAATGAGGCGTACGAAGTAGCTAGCCAAATACGAAAAGAGCTTGAAAAGAGTACATCTTATTCTCTGTTATTTATATTCATTCCACTACATAAAGCCCCACCACGTAAGCCACGTCAACGATTGCTTGATCAACACGATCCTCCAGATAGTTCCAGGGCATAGTGCAGGGCAAAAATAGTCTGAGAGCTTTTTATTTTGGGGGAAGGGGGGAGGTATGGCCTAGCACCACCTCCCCCAATCCGTCCCCGCTGATAATTAGGACCACAGTTGACATGCGACAAAAGGTATGCTACTGGGCCTAGATTTGCCGAAGTAAAGCCCTGGCCATATTGTATCTCAGTTACATCCTGTAAGTTCATACACAAAACTCAAGCACCCCTACGTATGTGAGCGCCGTAGTAGAATGCAATGACTTGTCTCAATAGTTGGGGCACATGGGCGTGTTTTACAGTTGCAACTATAAGCGCAGGGTTCTTAAAGTAAAAAATATCAACTTAGACTGCACCCTCCACTAGGAAACCCACTCGCACAGGTTCATGATACAGATATAGGTCAACTGGCCCTAGAGGAGTAAGTACAGCTGCAGCCGACCACAGATCGTTAGCAACTATGGCACAGTAGTGGAAGGCTCAATGACCCGTGCCCCTACCCTAACATTACAGGGTACGTAAATGCCCCCACGTAGCTGTGCACACCAAGCAAGTTTACTGACTTAGCGCGTCGGGCAGCAGAAAGACCTCTCGCTCGTCGCTCGATTTTGACGCCCTTAGTACACCAGTCAAGCACGCATCGCCTGCTGCTAACGTGGGTCATAGCTCGTATTTTTATCAGATTGTAAAGATCTTGTAAGTTACATAATAGAAAGTTCTATAATTTGGAAAAATTAGTAACTATGAGACCTGGAAATTGATTAATCTTTCTACTACAGACAATGGAGGCGGCAGGAGTGCGTAACATGGTGTTCTCCTCGTCAGCCACGGTGTACGGCATCCCTCAGTACCTACCAGTGGACGAGGACCATCCGGTGGGGCAGAATATCACCAATCCCTACGGCCAGACCAAGTACATG
>LQNS02278183.1:9889769-9922492 GCA_001587735.2 Parhyale hawaiensis | reverse complement strand
ATTAGTTAAAATACTTCAAGGCTGCTCAGCCAGAGATTCGTCGATGATGACGTCACTTTTTGCTGCTAATTTCTCGTGAGTCCTCCCGTTACGCTCTTTGCTTCCTGATGTGATCATTCCCTTGTGTCAACAGGGCGGCTAGAGATTGAGCAGAATATTCGGCGCCAATCGTGTGAGTTTCTTCAGCTTTCGACAATCGTGTGAACGAGCCCTGAAACGGGTACACACTGAGATCAGGGAAAACATTCATTTAACTGGCGTGTGAACCCGCCTTTACCGGCTAAACTTTGGATGTTGCACCTGCTGCCTGTGGTCATGTTACGGTAGCACTTGAACCACTGGGGACAGAAGCAGAGTTTGTGCTAGAGAATTTTTTTTGTATAACCATATAAACTCAGATGTCAGGCCTGAATTTTAAGGTTATAGTAAGGTTCATGAAAATGGAGTTCATGAAAATAAAAACATGTTCTCGTCAGCTGTAAATAACCTCTAGCATGGTCCTTCCTACAGTTTATGGCCATGACACCCTATAGTCATGTAGATTCAAACAAAGTACATATTTACAAATTGATAAACGTGAATTGACAATTAGAAAGATAGCTGGCAGTAGAGTGAACAACAGACCCATTCCCGTAGAGAGTAGCCGGGACCTACGCTCCGGCCCTCTATGAGCTATTGCCTTTAGTTCAGAAGGGAAAAGAATCATGCAGAATCATGAAGGGAAAAAAGAAGTAGGAATGAAATAGTGACGATACTGTATTTCTTTGCGAGTGGTTACCACTTGCAATATGATTCTTGAGAGGTACGGCTCGAGCCGTCTAGCGTAACACAGGTAGTCCTGGGGCGGGGATTGCTTGCACACTGATCGATGCTCAAATTCACATTACTCATTACTAGCGAATGATCGCGTATTTTATGATACCAGTAGTCTATAACTTCATAAAAATTTAATATACAAGGTGAGACGAAAACATTTCCTATGTACTTGCTGTAAGCAAGAAAAATAATAAAAGCCATTTCTTACCTCGCATCTGCATGCTGTACTCTTCATATTGAAGCAAGCAGCAATCTGAAGTTTTATTTAGAATAAAACCAACATCTCGGCAGGAGGATCACCAACTGTCGTGTGGTTTACAATTTTGGGCAAGGGTCTCTCGTAATTACATAATATAAGTGGTAAAATTTTTGATAAAGGGATATGAAAACGTGGGACTATTATCAAAGCGAGACATTAGAGCACTGGAGGCGAGCATCTGCTGGCGGGAGACTCTTGCTGGGCCTCAGCAACTCACATTCTGCTGCGTATGGACCGAGTGCTGGGGGCTATGCGCTGTGTACTGCGTCCAGCAGCCCGGCCTGTGATCTGTTTGTATGGAGATTGTTATCCAATGATCCTGATCATAGAGACTGTGCTAGAGTACTTGTGAAACCACAATATGTTTCAAAATTCTGCTGATCGAGATCATGAGCAGAATTCAACGTAGGTTTCAACAATTCTATAGCAGAATTATAATGGTTTTGGTCAGTATTTGCCAGGATGGTTATATTTTGTTTATTTGTTGAAATTAATTTATAAGAATATTTTTAGACCCCATAGTTTATTTTTCAATGTAGCTTTACAACTATCTTAGAATCGCAGCCACCTCCGCTACCAGCGAACGGTAGCACCGATAGGGACCGGAAAATTTAGAATATAGAGTGCGAGGCATCAACCGTCGAAACGAGTTCCGTGCGTTAAGGCCACGTATCGATTGGTCTCGGGACTTCCAAGAACTCGATCTGGTTCCATAAAACGGCGCATTCAGCCGTCTATGCCTAGTCGCGTTGCTTCTAGTTACATTCAAAGTGACAAAGCTAGCGCTTTTGTCTGATGTGCCGCAGTAGTTAACTCTCGAAGTCACCGATTCGCTCACTGCGAGGAAGATAATCTAAACTTCATAACTTTACCCTGACTGTGACCGCAATCGAGAGCATTCGACCCACCAGTTTGGATCGAGTTCCGACGGTAATCGCATGCCGTTTAATTGATTACGCCTGAAACGCATTACGCTCCGACTCAGGTCCGGGCTATAGTCACAAATACTACGGTTAGCCTACTGTGGTGTTAGTAGCAGTAGTTATCTGTACTATTTCAATGCAGCAGCTCTAATGAGTGCTAGTGTTGCATCATCGAGATCAAAAATGAGCTAGTTACACATCGAATAAATGCTTGTGATTTTCCCATGCTGCAAATGTCAACGCCGCAGCAAGTTCGCTATACCTTTCTACAGGGATAGGCTTAAATAAAATGTGAAAGGGCTTCACAATAAATATACAATTCGTGTATGTTGGCTGGCTGATAAAAGGCCTGACTAATTATTTGAGGAGGATGTTCATGCACTCACCCCGCCACTCTTTCAATAAAGCTGGCTGTCACTACGACTGGGGTGAGCGCATGCTGGGTACCATGTAAGGTTCCCGTGTTGTAGAAATTATCGCTGCAGCTGTTCATATCTAAACGTTACGATACTGCACCTTGGAAAATTGCTGACACCGATATCTTCCCAGACACTGAGGCCTGTATCATCTTGATTTCATGAAGCTGTTGCAGCAATGACCTCAGCTATTTTTAAACAATCTGCAGCTACTGCATTTTTGCAAAAAGTAATCATTAAAATCGTGCTAAGCAGTCTGTTCAAGCAAGCAGAAAAACAGTAACACCCAGAGCTGCATGATATCGCGCTGTACCTTGAGTGGCACTCCTCGAAAGTACCAAACAGCATCACAAAGTGTCACGTGCATAGTCACTGAATCAGATACATGCCATGTCGTTGCATAACATTACACCTGGCACAGTTATGCTTATTTATAATATATCTATATCACTTGCAATGCTATATACAATAGGATATAACTGAAATAAATAACACGATTTTGAGTATGGGAATCTATATGGCACAAAATAACAATGTCTACAGCAGAAGCCAGACCAATGCAGGAAGGAAGGAAGGGAGACAAACCACAGTTTGCGGGCTCATAAAGCAAGGATATATTTCTCACAGCATAATTAAGAGCTCGTTCGTTGGCCAGCGTAATTAAGACTCAGAGACTTAACTTGTCAGGCACATCAGACACGAGCTTTGGTTTTGCCGCTGTAAATCGTGTTGCAAGTGTTAGAAGCAACGCGATTACGCTGAGCCAACTGAAAACTTAATTTTAAGGAACAAGAGTTTCGAAAGTATCAAGGATAATCGATTGGGGTCAATGCCTGAAACTCGATTTAGCGGGTCGAAGCCAGCGTACCTCTCTGAAGCTTGGGAAAAATTAGACTTTCAAGTCTTAATTTGGTGGGCTAATCGAACGGGCCCCACTGTAAAAAATAGCGGCTCATGATCGTGCTTGCGTGCGTTCATGATCGTCTCTTTAGCAGGGATTCTTCCCCCTTTGTTTCTCTTTTCTCCAGTTCTCGATATCCTACTAACATAATGGCAATAGCTCATAGAGGGCCGGGGCGTAAGTTCCGGTGCCTCTTTGGGAATGGGCCTCTTGGTTCGTCTACTTCCGCCTATCTAGTCTAACCTATATGATAGAATATGAGCGCCCAATGCAGTATCTGCTCTCAGTTGATATTAGCAGTTGAAATAGTGTGGACTCATAAATAGAGTATGATGAAATAACTCAGCAGTAAGCCTGGTTACAAAAGTTTGAATTATAAATTTGTTGCTATTTCAATCTTGTTCTGAACATCGGTACACTTTACAGACTGTACTACTACTTCTTCGAATGCGTCTCAAGTTACTATCGAGCAAATCCATGGTGCAGAAACTAAAATTAAAACGTCATGTAATTCTTAAATGTAATTTAACAGATAAGTCATAAAGGACGTGAAAACTAATTCGGCAAAACAAAAAGTAGTTCCATAATGGAGCACAAAACAACAGGGCAGTAATATCCCATGGCACTTGCACGCATCTGTAGAGCGAGCATATGGAGGTGAAGGTGTACAACTACAGTAAACTTTCTTTAGAGTTACATTAATTTTGATTCGACGGAGCCATTGTATTTCCTTTTATACAACTGAGATGCGTGCCACATAGTCTATATACTCTCTGACATTTGGAGTGACACGACCATGCCATCATACGGTGAAAAATTTATAGGCAGACAGACCTGTGAAGTTGTGGGGAACCTGCGTATACGTGTTGGGTTGCGACGTCGCGCATGGTTTTATTTTGGTCACGTGAGGGCACACAAACAGTACACTGCTTTGTGCAGCAACATAAGCCTCTCATGAACGCAGCGCAGTAGCTGCTGGTAGTCCCAGAACATATATTCAGGCGTGTTCGATTGGACGCCGAAATTAAGACTTCGAGGCTTGCTTTGTCCGAAGATTCAGTCGGGTGTTCTGGTTTCGCCCGCAGAATTGACGTTGTTCACCTTTCATCAGCTAATCACTAGACTCTCAAACATTCGCTCTTGCACAGCAATATAAGTTTTTAGTAGGCTCAACGAAACAGGGCTGCTTGCAGCAATGACAACACGATTAAAAAACAGCCAAACCCTCTGCCTAAAGTTTCGGATAAGTCAAACTTCGACAGCTTAACTTCAGCACCTAATCAAATGCACCCTTAGTTTAGTGGAGCAATCAATAAAGCATTTGTGTGACGTCACAGGCACCCAATCGCGCTTCTCAATTTGGCTGATGGTAGAAGCGGGACCCGCTGTAACGTGCCACAGTGCTTGGTTTTTGACTGAGGCGGTCACGTGACTTGGTAAAATTTACACACCGCGATTGCAGTATAGACTGGTCAGCCTGCTCATTTACATATGTGTCGAGGATACATTACACAACCGCATGCTTAACTTAATAAGTGGCTGTTCAGCTCGCATGTCGTTCATTCTACCGTATCTATGCTACATGGCACCGAAATCACGGTATTTATAGGCGACGCTCGATTACCAAGTGAAAAAAAAGTCGATAGCCAAGATACCCTTGGAAAGTAGTTAAGTTGAACGATTTGGGAGCTGAAAGTTCACTCAAAATTTGAGCTTGCGACTGTATAGTGTAGCCCCGACAACACCATGCACAAGTGTTCGCTAATTTAAGTATCAACAGCCGGAGAAATTAGCGCCATATATGACACGTGTGACTGCTGCCCTCGTACAACACTCTCTCAACGANAAAATTTGAGCTTGCGACTGTATAGTGTAGCCCCGACAACACCATGCACAAGTGTTCGCTAATTTAAGTATCAACAGCCGGAGAAATTAGCGCCATATATGACACGTGTGACTGCTGCCCTCGTACAACACTCTCTCAACGAGTGTTCACTTACTTTAATTATTTATTTTAAATATTTTTTTACATTTCAAACGAAGCACTTCCTACGAGACACCAAAACCAGAATCACCGCTTCCAAACTGGAAATTTGTTACGTATTTATCCGATATAATTCGATGTTGCCTCTATGTACGCCTGATAAATGCCTACGATTTTCTGATAGGTTTAGGTTACATGTTTATATCAATGGCACTTAATATATCAGCGACGACAGCTTACAGTTGCAGCCCATGGGTACTAAATTGAGAGAGGGAGAGGGGAGGGGTTGCTTAGTTCCTAAAAAGTATTTGTATTGATTTAACATTGACTATGGAGGGGTTTTTATTATAATGAAAAGTTTAAGTTTCCATTTCTACTACGAAGACGATCTAAGAGAGAAAAAATAGGGGACATCAACAGTACGTCGCTACACACGTGGAACCCACGCACGAAAGTGTTGTCGCAATGCATCAACGCGTATAGGAAGAAAATATCAGGAAAAAGGTAGAACAAAAAGTAGAACAACACATAAAGAAATGAGAAGGAACATCGAAACGGGAGGAAACGAAGTGGGCACGAAAGAAAAAAGTTCTAAGTCACGGTCCCTGTGGGACGAGTTCCTCATAACCTAAGGTGGACCAGCCCCACTCTAAAGGGTGTGAAGTAGAGCTGATATTGGCAGTGATTCTTAGAATTATCCTCAATATATAGTTCACAGAAAAATTAAAATAAGCTGCTTTGAAACTGTGCAGTACCGCGCATTAGTTTACAACTAGCTTACATCTTGTGCCCTAGCATTATTATTAACTAATATCACAAAGACGCTAATGCTATGCAGCACACCAACAAATGCACAACAATATTGTAAAGCAACATATTACTAATCTGACGTCACACACACGCACTCTAAACATCCACGAGTAACAGACGGCACATAAGAAACGCACCTTTTTAACAAAATTAAATATTGCAATTAGCGCCACCAATATTTGCAATGATATTTATTGATATGGGTAGGAACACCAAATATTGTTTAATGTTCTTATACCTTCGCTGTTAATGACTATAACACTCCAATAATGTCGCCTTTTTCCATCATATAAAATTATTTAGATCTCCCCACCTTCCATATAGCTATGTTTCTTCTTATAACGCTTTCTATATGTGCCATCTTCTATATAACAAGAGAGTATATCTAAGGCACTTTTTGGCTAGCATCGTGTTGAGCGGTCTACAGCATCATCATGGATACTGTGAACAAGGCAATAGAGATCTTGACCCCGCAGAACAGTTTTCATTCAGCAGATAAAAATTTATTCTTTCAAAATTTTGGTCTCCTACAAAGATATTGACATTAAATATATCTACGAAATATAGAATGGGCCAGTGGTTTCAGACCAAAGCTTCCAATCGGATGGTAAACGCTGAAACATATGTGTTTTTTTTAGCAATGGGAGTTTTTATAATAATAATAATTTCAAAATATATACGGAGTAAATTTAAACTAAAAACGTCAATTCTAAACAACACAAGCTGCTTCCCAAATTTTCGGGCTGAGTTAATGTATCAAATGCAAAAAATCTTCCATTTCTTTACTATACCAGGGTGGCGCTACAAACTTGTTCATACATATTTCTTTCACCCCAATGATTATCGTTCAATAAGAAGATATGCATTTTCAAAATTATGCAATAAATTAGTGTCTAAGATCAATTTCTATTCACTCTCTGCACTCGAAATAATCTTATTGGATTAGCTTTACATTGGTAAAAACTTCCATCATGAGTGCTGGATTTGCGAGTTCAGATCGAAATTCTGCAATCTCAAGCACATGAGGTCGGTTTTTGCTTGTGAGTGAAACTTGATCCAAATTGGGATTAAAAATGAACTTACGCTTGATATTCCACGCAAGTTAAAACCAATCGGGTTAGATCATCTCGATCGAGTAGTCACTATTGTATACTCCCTAGCCCCTAAAACAACAACAGCATATACAACGGTACACAACCCTTCACGAGGCAGCTACAGCTGTTAAGAGTAGATGGCAGAGCCGTACTGAAGAAGTAGCTGTGGTCGTTAACTCACAGAATAGCCACCAGGGTTTTTGGACTGCCATCTCCATGTGTCGTCGCCTGCAAAAAAAAAAAGTCGACATTGAAGCTGTCTGCACTCGAGGAACAAATCTAAAGTTTGACTTGCCGGTGAAGTTAATACTTCAAGGCTTGACTTCTCTGGACTGCAGACAGGAGCGCTGGTTTCGACTATTGTGTTTAATTTCAGGCGACTTCCAGAAACATATTCTTGGTCCCTGAAAGGGAATTTTCAACCTGCCTAACACAACGGGGCTGTTGCTAACGCTTGCACCACGATTCAAAGTGTTAACGCCAGCTCTTCTGTCTGAAGTTGAGGACAACTTATGCCTCGAAATATTAATTTAGCAATCCAGCCGAATATACCCATAATTTATTCAGTTTGGAGTTAACTCTGCTTATAGAATATCATCACGGCAACGGCAGAATGATGAAAAATTGACGATACTATTATTAATACTGTTATTATTACTATTATTTGAGGAGAACGGTTCTTCTTGCTGGACCATATTTTTAGATCTACTTTTGTATGTAAATTAGAGAGCTAGGCGAGAAGTGCAGTAACTCTTAAGGTATATTTAAGTAGTTACTACACTTTTCGTATTAGTCCTCCAATTTCTGCTACACTGTAACTAATTCTACACATAATTCTATTGAAATTTTCCTTTTTCTTTTTCGTCCATTTTTTGCATTTCATGGTGAGCAAGGTTTATTAACAACCACACCAGCTCATCATGACCCTCTCAACTTGCTTTGTGAATAAATGCTCATATGTGGTACATTATACGTGTGCACTCCGTACAACTTTCTTTGCACAAACTTTTATAGTGATGATAAATTAATTGTGCCACGCGCATCAGTGTGCTGGCGAACCATATAAAAATAATAAAGTATGAAGTGCATGCGATACACACTTGAGTTTGTTTTGCCATGTAATTGAGGATGCCGGCATTATGCCCAAGTAATGTGCCAGCCTATGGGATGCAGGGCCCAGATCAAGCATGATAGATACCTTACCTTGAGTTACCTTGAGAGTCTTCGGAAGAAGTCCAGGTGACGTTACTCACATCACCTCACGTGTGTGGAGTCACTCTGCTAGGTGTCTTCTGTGGTGCCGCAGTAAGCGACCAAAGAGAGAGCCAGCAGCGAATTATCTCCACAGTGCACGTAACCGCTGACCGCTGGTCTATCTGGTATTCTTCTTAAATTTGAATCCAGCATGAGATTGAAGCTTTTTAAGCTCGGCCTGCACTGCATCTTACAGTTACCACGTGTAAGTTCATTTACGAAGCTCAAACGCCCTTTAGTGCATTATCAAGCTATAGTAGAATGCACTGAGCGGTCTCATTGGCCGGTGCCACCGAGGTCTGTTTTACACTTACTAGCGTGGGGTTCATAGATGGTGTTTCTCGAGCATCGTAGTTATATAGGTAATGAAATAGTTAGTCGTATAATGCTTGTTACGCTAGTAAATCTGAGCCATAGCAGAACCTTATGTAGGAGACATAAAAGACAGATGCCTTCTAGTTAATTACATACTTCGTTGCAAGCTTTTCCCTAAGGATAATTTTCAAAAGTCAGTGAATTGTATTATATTTAGCATCAGCTTTTGTCTTTTTGGTAACCCTATTAATACAATAGAAATTCCTTTCCCTAAAGCAGCAGGTATGTGCGACTGGCTGCAGTTACTCACACATGTCTTGTAAGGTCCGTGTTGCTGTCCACTTCAGTTCCCGTTGGGCTCTCTCGGAGGTAGCAACAATGCGGTCACAGTCTCCGGCTCTTCTGCCCACCACTTCATATGCCAGGCTGTGCCCGCACGACCTAGTAAAGGAACAAAAATCCCGGATATACCCTCACTTATAGAGAAATATATATTTATCGCTCTATATACTGAAAGGTTACTGATGTTCCAGATAGAAACCGGAATTTCTGCTTGCTCGCTCTAAGTTGTCTGACCTGACGTAGAGATAAAATGGCGATTGCATCCCCATTCGATATTAATAATGTAGATATATTTTTGTCAACAATATCAAAGCTAGTACCTAATTGATATCTCAAACTAAAATTAAGAGTAAAACTGCTGCAATGGATTTATTCTCAGAATTTTGATTCAGTCAAGATGAAACTGAAGGAGCATTTTATTACACATTCTCTGTCACGTTTTTTTTTTCATCATCTCTGTTGACGTATTATAGATTCAAGCACCCGTAAACATGGTCACTACTTCCCGCTTACAACCCAATCGGAAATTTATAGACATTTATTGGATGCCTATGGGCATTTATCGGCTGCCTATGGGTATTTATTGGATGCCTATGGGCATTTATCGGCTGTCTGTGGGCATTTATTGGATGCCTATGGGTATTTATCGGCTGCCTATGGGCATTTATTGGATGCCTATGAGCATTTATCGGCTGTCTGTGGGCATTTATTGGATGCCTATGGGCATTTATCGGCTGCCTATGGGCATTTATCGGCTGCCTATGGGCATTTATTGGATGCCTATGAGCAAATAGTGAAAGATATTCGATGATATCGGATAAATGCCAATAATTTTCTGATTGGGATTTTGCCACAGCCAGGGCTGTTATAGTTGGGAAGAGAGCAGCGAGCATCGTAAATGTTTTAGTCTTGTTTTTTAACCATTAAATTAAATGGCGTTCACCACAGCTTGCCTTGGCTTTGACATTACATATATACAATTATGTGTACAACACACACTTCTCAATGACTAAATCATGGCACCCAATCACAGTATAATTTCATGGTCTAATCAACGATATTCGCAACTGGTCGGAGCAATTTCTTACCAGAGTGACATCCGATATTAGTCGCCACGGAAGGATGGGCTACTGAAGATGTTGTCAAAGTTCATGGAAATAAAGAACAACGGAATGTTCCAGGTACTTCGTTATACTGGCATCCAGGAATACCAATAGCTACGAAAGAGCTAATGCACAGCGAAAACAATTCTTACGATAAGCATTCCTTGTCCACATTCGACGCGTTATTTTCGTCTGTTGCTGCCACCTTTTACTTTTATTTCCTGACGGGAAAAACTCTATTAGAAGTAAATCTCACTTTTCGAAAGCCTTGAGCATCTGCAGCACGGACACTCCCTGTCCTGTTCCGAGGTTGTAAGCGCGACAGCCTTTGTAGTCCCGGCTCAAAAGAAGTCGGAGTGTCGAGACGTGACCTTCCGCCAAGTCCATGACGTGGATATAGTCTCTCACTCCTGCTAGCAATAATACGTCGGTAGTATCTGACTTTTGACAGTAGTTAGATAGATAGAAATGCGTTTTAATAATCTAGTGGGTATATTCAACAATATATGGGAAAAAGACTCAGCTGTAGAGAATGACGCGTTAAGATTTTATTGATGCTTTTATTTACTGCCTTGCTGTAATATTCATAGATTAATGTCTATCGTTAAAGAACAATACAACAATATAGAGTATTACATATGAACCCTATGATGAAATTACATTGCAATATAGGGTATGTCACCCTCGCCTAAAATTGACGGTTTGTCCGCATTTGTCCGTTTTCGCTCTCTTTAGGCCGTACTGTCGGAAAACCCGAACTAATTTCNATATAGAGTATTACATATGAACCCTATGATGAAATTACATTGCAATATAGGGTATGTCACCCTCGCCTAAAATTGACGGTTTGTCCGCATTTGTCCGTTTTCGCTCTCTTTAGGCCGTACTGTCGGAAAACCCGAACTAATTTCGGGTATATTGGACTATATTCGGGTTTAATATCGGGTAGGTTAGGCGAGGGTAGGTCTGTTTCTTTTTTTTCATTTTAAAATTTCGGGTACTGTCAATTTTAGTCAATGGTGAAAAGGGGTTAGGTAATATTACAGAAAAGTAAATTAACTGCTCGTAGCAAAGTCCGTAGACTTATGTGAAATTGTGTTCCTGCAAGCTTCGTTTTTAGAAGTGACTTGCCAACAGAACGCAAGTTATTAATGTGAAATATAACTCTCTGAGGCATCTCTAAATTCATTTTAACAAAAAGAGAGGCAACAACCTCCGCTGCTAAGATGTAAGGCAAGATCAGATGTCGCAGAAATGGCAAACTGTTTCTAAACACAAAACAATCGAGATGGCCCCTGCGACTGTTCGGCGTTAATAAAAACGGCTAAAAATGGCCGGAAGAGCAGGCCAGACTCTTCCAGTATTGCATCTGGGCTGTAAATACCCACCTCTAGAAATAAAACCCAGAATTATCTACAGGGCGTGTACAGCAAAAAAATAAATCATGGTCAAACCATTCAAATACAAAGCGAATATTGATAACTTCAGTCAGTACGCGAACACCCCCAGCCCACCAGTTCCATCCTCCGTATTGAAGTCACTGCCAAAGACGTTCAGCTTTTCTCTCCTGCCGACGGCGACCTGAGCGATGAAGGGCATGAGGTTGTTTGGTATCCCAATGGGGTCCTCCCCAATGGACCCAGAGTTGTGGGCCCCCACCGGGTTGAAGTAGCGCAAGAGTATAACTTTCCAGGCCTGTAACGTGATGCAATGTGTTGAACAGAAGAACAGTATTCACAGAAACATCAATAGTTAATTTTTCCGCCAAGAGGAGAAGAGGCGTGATGATAAAATAATTGCGAAATTACTTATATGCCACATTTAATTTCATGGGATCCCGGCCCCATACAAGTCACTTATATGTCATTCTGCCACAAAATCTTTGACCATAGGCTATTTAGGCCTTGAGGCTAAAAATGCTGAGCCTTGACGTGGTAAAAATGTCGCCTAAACGCCAAAAACAGCTGTAAGAACTAGCTGCCCAGCTGAAAACCAAGTCATAGAAACATAAAATAACTGGAAAGCCTTCTGGGCCGCTGGTCATAATGAACGGATTAGAACCACCAGCTGTAATTCCACAATAACTAATGCCAATGCAACACACTATTTCAAAAGAACGAGTATCGTCATCTTTTCGCCCGAATGCGTTAATTTGCCCATTTAAATAGCGCACACTAGCAAAGAATTTTTTTGTTATATATCCCTCCAGATATAATGAAATGCATGAAAGTTAACTAACGGCACTTGAGGCGTAAGCTGAACTGAGGGGTAAACATTTTTGCACCTTTTCTTGGCAATCTCACAGCTGAATTTACAAAAGTCCTAGGATAACCATCGGACGAAAAGATGACGATACTCGTTCTTTTGACTAGCATGTGGCATCGACATTACGAGTTCAAACGTCATTCTCAACAACGCGTTCGATCATCCACTTATTTGTTCGAATGTGTTACATTGTGCAATAGAAATAGTAAAAAATTGCACAGTTTTCTGAGTTTTATTTCACTTCAAATTTGAAGGGATATCCGTAACTTGCCCAGCGACACTTGCGGAGGAAAGTGATGTGACGGTTAACATTTTAATAACTTATTGTGGCACACACAAAGTTGTTCTAACAACGATGCTACGAAGCATGAGGACGAGTGAATGAGTGAACGCGTTGAGTTGATTGAGGTCTGAACTCGGCCTTTATAAAAGGCGTGACAGAGCTTTACATTTTCTACAAAATTATGTCATTTATATTATGGCCTTAATAACGGGCAAGCACTGATTATTCATTAGCGTGAATTAAGAGGCTAGCTGAGAATCTTCTCCCTATGTAAGTTTTAAGAATGAATACCTCAGGGAGCTGCGCCGCAAATACTCCGGAAAGTGCACTCATATGAGAAAATAAATGAGTTCTGCTTTGTTTATTCGCTCTTTAGTAAATTTTCAGTCGACCCTCGCCCCTCACATTCATACTGTACTTGACAGACTCACAGGACTTGATTGCACCACATCCGTGAGGATCCTCTCACACATGTACTTGGTCTGGCCGTAGGGATTGGTGATATTCTGCCCCACCGGATGGTCCTCGTCCACTGGTAGGTACTGAGGGATGCCGTACACCGTGGCTGACGAGGAGAACACCATGTTACGCACTCCTGCCGCCTCCATTGTCTGCAGCAGAAAAATTAATAAATTTCCAGGTCTCATAGTTAATAATTTTACGAAATTATAGGACTTTCTATCATGTAACTTACAACATCTTTACAATCTGATGGAAATACGAGCTATGGCCCACGGTAGCAGCAGGCGATGCGTACTTGACTGGTGTACTAAGGGCGTCCAAATCGAGCGACGAGCGAGAGGTTGTTTTCTGCCCGACGCGCTGAGTCAGTAAACTTGCTTGGTGTGCACAGCTACGTGGGGGCATTTACATACTCAGTAATGTTAGGGTAGGGGCACGGGTCATTGAGCCTTGCACTATCGTGTCATAGGTGCTAACGATCTGTGGTCGGCTGCAGCTGTACTTACTCCTCTAGGGCCAGTTGACCTATATCTGCATCACGAACCTGTGCGAGTGGGTTTCCCAGTTTAGGGTGCAGTCTAAGTTGACATTTTTTACTTTAAGAACCCTGCGCTTATAGTTGCAACTGTAAACCACGCCTATGTGCCCCAACCACTGAGACAAGTCATTGCATTCTACTACGGCGCTCACATATGTAGGGGTGCTTGAGTTTTGTATATGAACTTACAGGATGTAACTGTGAGATACAGTATGGGCAGGACTTTACTTTGACAAATCTAGGCCCAGTAGCATATCTTTTGTCGCAAATGAACTGTCGTCATAATTATCAGCGGGGACGGATTGGGGGAGGTGGTACTAGGCCATACCTCCACCTTCCACCCCCCCCCCCAAAAAAAAGCTCTGAGGCTATTATTTGCCCTCCACTAAGCCCTTGACCTATTTGGAGGTTCGTGTTGATCAAGCTGTCGTTGCTCTGGCTTACGTGGTGGGGCGTTATGTAGTGGAATGAATATAAATAACAGAGAATAAGATGTACTCTTTTCAAGCTCTTTTCGTATTTGGCTAGCTACTTCGTACGCCTCCTTATGTCCAACGGGCTCTGAGGAGCTCGTGGCTTGTCCTCTGATTGTATTATTATAAGTCTATGTAATACCTCAGCTAAAGGGTGCTAGGGTGTGAGTGGACACAACATGCAGAGTGGATAACCGGGAGTTTATAACTGCTGCATCTTAACTTAACATTATTACTTTATTATGAATGCCATGCAGGCTTATCATTGTGCAATGATAACCATTGATAGGACACTTAGGGATAGGACTACGATAGCGAGGACTAGAAGAGGTTGGACTGAGACTGATGAGACTACATTTGAACACCTGAGGGGTGAAGCAAGAACAACTATGGTCAACCTCTGCAGTTCTCGCATTAAGGATAGGACGAGGCCCTGAACACAATACTGTAATTGGTTTGACTCGGGATAAACGATTGAGCTTCTTCTTCGGATAATTTTAATCACAACTACTTCGTGTATAGCCATGTGCATCTACAGGCATTTAAGTCAGCTCTGAAGAGTTTTTATAATTTTTTTCTCACAGCAGATCGGGTATTGTGGCATTGTTTAAAGCTCCATCTGGGTTCATTTCCAGTCGGTGGAAGCAAGGGCCTGAAGTTCCTATAATAATTATACCAATATACAGTGCTTTGCGCAGATGTCAATTCCATTTGGAGGAGAATAAATGATATCTTAAGATATCCCCACGAGAGCAGAAGTAACTAGAGTACTCTGAGAGCGCATACCTCCGCCAAGCGAGGCAACGGTAACGAAAAATTCAATTTGGATTTAAACCATAATTTTCTTTGTAGCCTATCAACTCCAAAATCCAATCATTTGTGCCCTCCGATGGTATAAACAGTTTGTGCAATTTTCGTGAAGATCCGTTCATAACTTTTTGAGTTATGCTGCTAACAAACATTATGACATACATGGGTCAAACATACAAAAGAACGAACCGATCTGCACCAAAATTTAAACATTCATGTCTTTTAACATTAATAACAACTCCTGTAAGTTTCATTAAAATCCATTGATAATTTTTTGAGTTATTGTGCTAACAAGCATAGAATTAGAAACAGTGACTAACGAACGAACAAACAAGCAGATCATCACAAAAATTTGGTCATTTACTCTTCGTAATATACCTAACATCTTGTGCAAATTTCATAAAAACCGTTCATAACTTTTTGAGTTATGGCATTAAGAAAAAGAGGCAGACAAACAAACAAACGGATGGACGTATCTTCACCAAAAGTTAATCATCTGTTCCTCCTAACATACAATCCCTGTAAATTTCGCCAAAATCCATCCATAGCTTTTTGAGTTATCTTGGTGACAGACAGAAAGACAGACAGATAGACAAAGAGACAGACAAATCCGACGAAAACAAAACCTCCTTGGTGGAGGTAATGATACATATTTCTGTCCTTACCGTGGAAATTTGCTCACTGACCTCGACAAGTGTGATGGTTGCGGTGAGGTTGTTGCGGTAGTACATCAACGGCTTCTCTACGCTCTCACCCACCGCCTTCAGCGCCGCGAAGTGAATGACTGCGTCCACCTTGTGCTGCACAGCAGACACTTTACAGTTAAACTGCGTTCACATGACAGTCAAATGAAAGCGATTTCTCTGCTCTGTGGATGAGTGAGTTGCTGTGTACTTTGCAACAGATGACAACACACATTCTTCTCAGTTCTAATTGCCTCGAAATTTGAAGAGGTGTTTGAAAGTGAGCTAGTGACCCTTGCTGAGTGACACTGACTTAATGGCTAACATTTTAGTAGCTCTTTTGGTAGGCAAAATAGTTGCACTTACGAAGGTTCAACAAGCCATGCAGAATTAGCTGAGAGACCTCATCCATAGCTGTGTACTCGGCTCTCACATTAGCTTACGTGTACAACTTCTAGTACATTTTATAGCTTATTTTGCAATGGACATAAAATTTAAATATATATTGGTGTACTGGTTGTAGCTCCAGTTGAGTAAATGAATGAAAAAATACATTTTATTATGTACACATCGGGTCATGATAGAAATGCACGAGGTACCGCTTATCACTAGAGGTCAATTACACTAACTAACATTACACTTCATTGCGGCCCATTCTTTGGCCGTTGTCTAGTCATTACACTTCATTGCGGCCCATTCTTTGGCCGTTGTCTAGTCATTACACTTCATTGCGGCCCATTCTTTGGCCGCTGTCTAGTAACAGTATGCACTGCTTCGGTTGTAAATTTTACACGTAAGACGCTTTGTAGCCAAATCCATTGAGTAGATAGTTATCTGATTTTTTCTATCTGGATATGGAGACTGAGAGCGCCTTTCCTTGTCCTGACGTTGAGGTAGTCAGTATAATTTTGAGCTCATATCATACCTGTACCAGTTGACCTCGGCACATTGATCAGCCCATAAAATATGCCATTATAGGCTACTCTTAGGCGTCCAATATACTTTTGCTTAATGGTCAACAATAGCGAGTTACATTACTGGGGATAGCAATAGCTTTGAAAAAACTAGCATTTGACCTCTTCAGCACAGTGGTCAAACTTCCTGATTAGTATATTGTGCACTGCGTGGAGTATCCGTGTTTCTTTCTCTCATATATCCTGGTTACCATCACGAAAATCGTCAGTAATTTTATGGCCCAGGTAAAGGAAACTACTCACATAAATATGTTCGTCAACAAAAATATGAGTGACTTTCTCAATAGGTAAGTTACATCCGAAAGGTTGAGTGCACAAGAAGACAGTTTTGAGTGTATTTTATACGATACACAGTTTGCTAGCTTCGTTCCACTAAACTGAGAGCAGTTCTTATAGCTCACACTAGAATGGGGAGAGCCAAAAACCATGTCGTCAGCATAGCTTTCACACGAAGAGCGGCCATGACATTGCTAGCTTGTCATAACCAGAGTGTATAGTGTGAAACTTCAGCAATTTTCTGTTTAACATGATTTCTTTAGCCATGACGGCTACAGTGTTCAGTATTATAAATGCTGTGTGCTCTATGAGTGCGCAATTGCTAATAAATTAATCAATAAAACAGCTAGTAAGCAACGACAAAATCTGAGGATAAATATAGACTGTATTTGTGCTTAATGTTGAGTTCAACGGCCAGAAGCAACTTGACTAGTAGATTCAATCGGTACTGGTGATAAGTACATTGCTTCCCGAAGGGCAGGTTTTCTAGCGTTTCGAAATGCAGCATTCTTGCATTTGCACTTATGAATTCTAGAATATTAACTTCTATTTTTTTATCTCGAACTTCTCTGCGCAAAATTTCAAGCTTTTGTTAAATCAGCTCATCTGGCACTGCTGCACCAAGGCGATATGGGATGACAGCAGGATTTGAACACCGTAGTATCCATTAAAAATGTTTTTCGTTTTGCGAATCATAAATCGAAAATTTCTTTCCAATATCGGATGAAAAATATCTGTCGATCAGGCAACGTATATAAATAGAGCTACTGCAGTGCCAGTGACTCACTCCATTTCAGCAATATTTGCGAGGATGAAGTAAACAGCGGAAATTAGTAATGGAAGACGAGCGCTGGCTCACAAGCCGAGTTGCTGACTGTGCACATCTCATGCATTGTTGACAAGAACTGTTGCCTTTGTTGACAGCTCTGCTAAAGAGCTGAGCTCCAGAGACACAGGCAAGGTGCAGAAGTTCACTGCTTGCTTCTCGGCCCTTATTGTGTCGCTCCAAATGGATTGTTTAGATTAGATAGCTCAGGCAGAAAAGACCATAATATATTCTCTAGTGATGGGGTGAATATTCGCATCCGCTGAACATCAGCACCTTTTCTGACATCCGCATCAGCTGCTGCTAAGATGGCAACATCCGCAAACGTATCCGTAGTTCCGTACCCGCGGATATCAGAACTGTAAAATCCGCAGCAAAGAAGGCGCGGATGCGCAGGTTTATCACTGTACACTAAGATCATCCACAGTGCTGCAAACTGCAAATTTTAATTTGGATTGAAATGTGTGCAAGTGCTGTCCCTGTCAACAGAGCACCATCTAAGTTTTTCCCCCCAAGTGTTGTAAAGTATAAACTGCCGTCGTGAGAGGGTGTGTGTGTGTGTGTGTGTTTACGGTGTGGCAAATATTCGCATCTGCAACCGCGGAACATCCGCACCTTTTTTGACATCCGCATCTGCATCCGTGGATGCCAAAATGGCAATATCCGCAATTGCATCCGCATCTGCGGATGTCCAAATAACGACATCCGCCTCATCACTAATGTCACTCTCTGCTTCCTTATATAGCTGGCAGTATACGCACAATCAGGTCCATTCTCAGAGAGCAAATAGCGTGTTCGAAACGTCCTATTGGATATCTGTAATCCATTGACGTGCCCGAAGCTTCCTTCCTGACAGAGCGTTGGGTTCGCCGCTGGAGGTAGACTAGGATTTCAGTTTCAGGCCGCCTCGAACTTATCTAATTAGTTTGGGATTAATGCCTAAATCTTGACCAATTGTTGTAGTACATCCGAAGCTGAGGATAGCAGCTTCGGGCAAGTTAAAGCTAATCGGACTAGATTATGTCTAATTAAATTTCGAATTGAAGGCATTCAAATTTAACTAACTGTATGGGTCAATTGAGCAAGTGCCAGGAGTGTAGCAAAATGTTGAGAATATTGCGTTTCGTCAGTCCTGTGACCTCGCATATCGAATATTTCCGGATTGTCTTAAGACTCATCTGCGAGTAGCTCTCAACTTCAGCCTTTTACTTCAATTTATTCACCATTTTTTTGTCCACAACGCGCTTGCTGTACTGGGCAAGACTTTTCGCTCAAATTTCATAAAGATTGTATCAGTCATTATCTTGGTTTTTGTAAAGAAAGTGTAAGAATTCTCCAGAGGTCGTCGTCTCCGATTATGTTACAATGGTACAATGGCCATCGTTCTTGTGATGGCAATACCATCGCTCCATCGGCATCGGAACCAAAAATCACTAGTTTTCATCGGCGATGATCTACGATGAAATAACCGTCGGCGATGGCCATCGTAGGGCGTCACAATCGGCGATAGTCCATCGCATTAACAAATTTTAAAAATACAAACATCTCAGACCAGAAGCATCTCACAAAACCAGCATCTGTAATAACCTCGGCATGTGGGTGATTTTCAAACCAGTAATACTATTCCTAGCTGATAAAAGGTGCGAAATGTAAGGCCAGGTTGTTAACTGACATTGTAGATCTGGGAAATGTTTGAAAATAAACTCTTTAACTCCCTCTTTGTTCTACGTTACTAAAAAATGAATGTTTAAAACTCGTAAGGCTGTTTTTCTGTAGTTTTAGCCTTATTTTGTCGGCATCGGAAGTGCAACCGATGACTATGCCTATCGTATGAAAACGCCGATGGCATGTTCAGCCATTGCATCGGGCCATTGCTTCCTCATAACACCATCGCCGATGGAGAAAATGGACATTGCCGATTGTTTGATACGATTTCCATCGGATCATCGCTATCGCCGATGGATTTTTGCGATATTCCATCGTAACATATTAGTTTTTCAGAAGGCGATGGTCTACACACCATCGCCAACGTATAATCGGCGATGGCCATCGTGCCAGTCGCTGGAATTCTCTACGATCGAAGTCATTATATCCAGCTCTTAAATTTAGCGTACTCGCTAATCTACTAACAAGTTACGAACTTTTTTGAAGATTTCCGACAAGGCGGGTCCGTCGTCCAGGGCCACCCTGTAGAAGATTGGAGCTTTGCCACAAATGTCCTGGACTCTCTTCAGGGACGGCGGAAGTGCCGAACCGTCTGCCGGCGGGGCAGCGTTGACGCAGCTGTCGAGTACTACGACATCGTACCCCGCCTCCAGCAGTACCAGAACCGTGTGCGATCCGGCGTACCCTGCGCCACCGGTCACCAGTACCGTGGTACCTGCTCCATTTTCCATACTGTACCAAAGATGATGTCCTGGTTGATTTAAATTTTCAGTAAGAGGATCTATTTATGAAAGATTACCTCCTGTGAAAAGAAAAACCCACATCGTTCAACATTGCAGGAATAAAAAGTACACTTACATTTTTTTCAGATTAAATTGTAAGAATAAATAACTCGTCAGCTTATTTAGCCAAAAACATGCTTGTATCTTTATTTTTGGAAGTCCCATTACAGCTACCGTCACGCAGCACAGAAATATAAGCATTCTGTAGCAAAATTCAGCGGAAGCATGACTAGACAATACTGAACATTAAATATACATAGATAAGTTTTCACCAAAGAGCATAAACAAATATTTATTTTTTGAGGGCATCGATTGGTAAAGGGTAGTAAAGAAGTTCGTAACCAGCCGGTTTTGACTCCAGGTTTATAAGGGGTTGATTTCGGGATTTTTAGGGACGGGAAAGAGAAAGAGACAGGAGCCCATTTCTCGACGAGAATGAATTTCGAAGAATCATGAATAATACACGTTATGTATTTTCATGCTGATCAAGAAGCTATGGAAGAAATTCAAGGCGTTTTAATACACCATAACCCTCCTATATTTTTTATTTTGTCCTCTTTGTTTGCATGGCGAAACAATTTTAATTTACTCCATTGGTTACTGTAGTACTTGAAGAGTCTGGAAACGTACGACAAAAAAAGGCAGTGACGTTCCACTGCCATCGAACAGGAGACCAAAGCAGGTAAGGATTTCCCGCTAGCCACATCTAATCAGAGGCTCTCATACAAGCGTTTAATCAGAAGCTCTGCCTCTCACGGGCGGCCCGCTATCTCTCCGTCATCTGCTCTATCGGAGATTGGCTGATGGTCAGGCAGATAGCTGCTCGGATACTCTCCTTGGGGATGAGTTCCAAAAAGAATTACTCTGATATTTAATAGTACAAACTTTTATGATTGATTTATTGATTGCTTGATCTTTTCGTCTCGATTGGAAGTGTTATAGATAGGAGAAAATTCATCTGCAGACTATAGCAAGGGGTCTGTTGCCCTGTCAGTTGTTTTTTATATCTGACTAGCGAATGCGACTGAAGGACCTCTAAAGTTGCATCATAAATACGAGATTGAAGATTTTCCATGCGAAACTACTATTTCCCTTAGCTTATAATACTTAGATTAGTGAAAATTGAAAGATAGAAAAGGGAAATATATTCCTGAAAGCAGCACAAAGCAACCGTTTTTCTATTTCGTTTTTTCGTTTCTTTCGTTTTATTTTCAAGCATATGTTTTGTTTTTACTTCATAGATGGTATTAATATGACCACCAAGTGGACTGACATAATCTCACATGAAGAAAACTTTTGTCACGTCAGCAAAAGTGTGAATCCGCCTTCAGTCGTCTTCTGTTGACGGCGGTCTATACAATGGTTAGGGCATGTTCCGTTGGACGCCAATATTAAGCATTGTTTCGATTTGTTGAAATAAGCTTCAGACAATGACGCTTAATTAATAGGTTACTTTTGTTACCATTAACAGGTTACACTTCCAGAAACTCAATCTTGCTCCGTAAAATGGAGATTCCATTCAGCTAAACATTATCGTTCGTATCCAACACCTACAAGGCGATTCAAAGTGACGGTGCCAAAGTTCCTATCTGGGGTCTCTGATAAGTCAGGCCAAGTGGGCCTGGTTTAAATCGATATTGACGACCCAATCGGATGTGCCACAAGCCATTATCAGGCTGACCTAACACGGTCACGCGACGTATCTAAGTGTGTACCAAACACGCGTCACCAGCCAGCAAATATTGACACGTGCTGTCACAAACCTGGTCAACGGATCCGAGCTCAGAGCACACAGCCATTACTAACTGGAAATGAATGGCAAACAGTATATGTTTATGGTTTTAATATTATAGGAGAGAGAGAGTAAGCAATGGATAATATCGGCACGTTCTTTGTAAATAAAGTCTTCGGGTGGGACAGATGGGGTTGTAGCTAGCGCTCTTAAAAAAGTATATTGCTGAAAGTGACATATGGCGGAGATTTAAAGGCTTTATTGAAAAAAGTTGCTGATGAATCAAGAAGACACTAGCAGGCGATACTAAACAATATAGGTACCTATATTTCGAAGCAGGTATGCTGGAGCATAAAGCCGCTTCGTACGTTAGTTCTTTGTCACACCTTCACGTGTCGCAGTGTTCCTATGAATTACAGTTTCACTTCGAGAAAAGTGTCCGACTTTTTCAAATTCTCACTAGTTCGATTTCACGACACAACCGGAACGCAGCTTACAGTACTTGTTACGCAATTTGACTTGACAATTCACTTGTTAGCAAATCTTTTTAAAGGATACTCAGTCTGCCAAGCCACGACTAAATAGTCGGATGATTTGAAGCTCTAGCCTTGGATAAAAGATTAACAGGAGAGCCAGACTTAAAAAAAAGACATAAGGGAACAAAATCATTTACGTATAACATTTGAAGACCCCACAGTGCCAAACATTTTCAAATATCCACATGTTTGGAAACACGATAGTCGTAGATACCAAACAATTATAGTAATAACCAAAGAAAGTCATGAGGCTTAAATGATAAATTCTGTAAACCAATGGTCGGGTAGCACTGGGTGCAACACCACACTTATTTGCGACCACTTTGGGTCCGACCATAGGAGTAAAGAAACGCGCACTACATATTGCGCCCTACTACGATTGTTAATCATCTAGGCTATAGCGGGGCGGCAGGTAGCACACAGTAGAACAGCATCTGGAACAGGTTCAACTTTAACCATATATGATGTATACAGCGATCATAAACTGTCGAACTTATAATATTGCCTAAAACAAAGTGACATGACATCCAGCGAGTGATCTTAACCAGTGGTTTTGAAATATATGCCGAAGTGTTTTTTCTTTCGGGGGGGAGGGGAGAGGGGTGTACGAGTTATGCTAAAATAACTACAGTAATGCAAAAGGGTGAGAACGCATCAAACTGTTGCATACTTCCTATGTTGCTACTTGCCCAGCTGATATCCTCTATGTTCCTAGAAAACAAAAGTATGGAAGCAAATACAAAAAGCACTTTTTTTCGTGCGCACAAATTTCCACCAATGGAAGCGCTTTCACGATGGATTCCAGTTTATGAGGTCGTAACTGAGTCAACAATACGCAGGAAACTATTGGTCAATGCACTTGGATTCGCCGGTCGATAGCGCCGAGGGGACGTGTCCAAACCTACGATCGACCGTGGCTCACTGGCACCGTCTGAGTGACGTGACCTCCTGTTGTTGCTGCTGCTGCTGCTCAGCTGCGGCGATTAGAGAGGAAAGAGAGCAGGTCCCTCTAGGTGCCAAGAGATCTAAATATAGTACCCTATAACTTAAGGGGGACAGACAATTACCAATGCCCCTTAAAACAAAAAAGGAAATATGTCAAAGGAATTAGGGCATCGAGTGAAAATTTATGTATAATTACCGCACTAGTTTTTAATATAAACAAAGCAGGTAATGAGAGTAATGCAGCTGACCAACATTAATTTAATATTATTTAGAAAAGGATATTCTTGTCGATTTCATTAAATCTAAGGAGAGTTTAATATCTTGCTCTTCCGTAACAAACCTAATTGTTTATAAAAATAGACTGACTGTATCTGTTAATAAAATGGTTACGAAATAATGTTACAAACTAATTAACTAACCACTGCAACTCAGAGCTATATGGCACAGGTATTCTCCCGTGAATGAGTTTTACGAACAGAGACAACATTGTGCAGGATGAGAGAAAATCGCGCTTTCTAATTAATTTAATAAGTCCCTCATTCAATTTGTATATGATCCACCCATTTTAATTCAGCCTCTGCTCGCGACAAAAGTAGAAAACTAATATACTGGGCATTATTACACCAAGTTAATTGCAACCATCCCTTTTCCTAGCTTAAGGTAAACATTATTAGAATTTGCTACATACAGGAGCCTAGTTGATAGACACGGGTGTATAAACTGTACTACAGTGTAGTACATTCTCGGTTTTGCAGTGTAGTGAACAATATTCGCCCCGGAAAGGTAATCTTGAAGTTTCTAAATTGATCTTACGGTGAAAGAGAAGAAATACAAAGCGACCATTCATTATACATCAAGCTTGCAATGACCAGGAAATGCATAAATGAATAGCAGGGAGGAAATAGAAGACGATCATTAGGGCTTGGCATGCTCCCAGGTTTGTTTAATGTGCCTGGCAAGAAGAGAAAAGTGAAATTCGAAAAAAGGTGTACACTAGAAATAAACAGTGCACTGTTTTCAAGGATTGTTTTTAGCCATATTCTGCAAGAGAGACTTAAAGAAGTTGTACCTTTAGATGAAGTGTTGTTGCCTGTAATGACGATGAACAGTTTATTGACTCCAATTAGATATTTTTCTCAGTATTGAAACCGGCAGAAATAAATATATAATACATATGTTTCATTAAAAATATGACAATATTTACTATAAATAAATTCTTTCTTTAACTTCTTGAGCTTCCTAAAATTCTTTTTACTGTCTTCAGTTAAAAGAGCTAATAATTCACTTACACTATGTTGTAAACAATCCCGTCAACCGGTTTCGGCAACATTTAGCATCATCAGGACTAAATGAAACCTATTGGTTAAAACTAATATTGGAGTATCAAGAGCGTATAGAAGCATGTGCGCTTTCCTCCGTTGGTTGCATAAAAGTGCACTCAGATAAAAGAAGTGGGGTATATTTATACATTTGGTCCACTATGAGGTTACGGCAATACAGTCACAGTAAAAAAGTTATTGGGTGGAGTCAATGGTTTTACTGTACAGTCTTATTAAAAAGTAGTAGGATGCGGTTTGACTCGGTTGCCTGGCTGTTAATGCTTTTCTGACGCTTGCGAATGAGAAGGGCTTCCATAATCCTTAAGCGGTTGGGATCGATGGTTCTGTGCAAGACTGTCGGGTTGTGGACTAGGAGCTGCCTGGTCAGCTGTGTGTAATGGTTATGCTTGTGTGGTTCTTAGGGCTGCCTGCTACTTAATGCATTGTGCGATGGTTGGAAAGTATTGTTGTTATCAAGCCTACATGTGAGTCATAGAAGTATATACATGATACATGGTATGAATCATGATATAAAATCTGAAAAGATGTTAAAAATGCCTACAGCAATAGTTTATAATTGCAGTATTTCAAATATGTATATTTTTCAGTCGATAACAACGAGATGAGTCATATCGCTTTTGTATAAAGAGTCTGAGAGCATGTAGTGTTGGTGTCTACACTGTTTACTGCGTCGAGTGCCAGTGATCTCGGTCTACACCTCGGCCAAATCTGCAGCATTATTCCTATTCCGGCAAATGCTGTAGAGTTGTGGATGAAGCTTAGTAAATGTTGTTAATTTGAAGACAATGACATATTGAATTTTACGGGTCAGTTTCCCCATATATGGAAATGGTAGCAAAAATATAATTGAAACTCTTAATGTAAGCAGTTCACGTGAGCCTTCCTCGAACAATAGCTTGTAGCCACTCCCACGACAATCAAAACAGCTCTAAGTGTCGTCATTTGCACGTGCGGCACATGTGAACGTTTCAGTCTCGTCTGTCGTGAGACATATGAAACTTTATAAATATTATTATTCTGATTAATAATCACTATACATGGTATTCTTTGATATAAAGAACGACGCATATACGCGGAGGTGATTCTTAGGTAGCTCTATTGCGGAGCCAGTCCAGTTAACTCGTTTGGTATGTGATGGCACTGAGCAATGTCGATTAGGTTGTGAATATATAGCTGTAATATTTCTAACAAATTAATGTCGACACAATTTTTAATGTAAGCTGTAATATAATAATCCAAGAACACCTCCCGCCTGTGGAGAAATATATGTTCAATAAATAATAAATAAATATACATACTGATACAGTTCTGCGATACAGCCGGTGGGCAACAACGGGAGACCAAATCAGCCAGTGTTACAAATATCAAACAAAATACCCTAAAATCGTAATTTTACGAACATTTAATGTGCATAAAAATCATTGACTTTCGGATCAACATCCATTTTCGATTTATCTGTATAGAAAACTTAAAATTCGGTGTCCAGCTAACGACTTCCATTGGTGTATAGCAGCCTCCAGTCGACTCCGCCTACGCTGCGGCGCAGCTTGCGCAATATTTAACTCTGAAAACTGTGGGAAAAAAATGCTTGCAAAATTTAACGGCTACTACAGGCTTTAGACCATAGCAAATGCCACTTGTGAACTTTCAAGTGTCGCTCCTATTTATGACCAGTTTCTATCCACGTTGATAATTTAAGAATTAAAGCACGATGTCCGTATATGTCAGACTGATGTTACGGCTACGACTACTCAATCAATTAGCTTAGATGGCTTGAGCCCGGTGCCCACGTTACAATTTCGTTGCCGCTAACAGCCTAGAGACAACTCAACTAAGTTGACTGCATAGTCGTGACCGTGTCTTCAGCAAGAAGTCTATGAACATCGTGCACTAATTCTTAAAATATCAATCTTAGTGTAACTTAAACTGTTCATTTTTAAGAGCGATGCTGTTGAAATTCCACAATTGTTATTTGCAATGGTGTAAAACTTGCACTAGCGACTGAGATTTTCTACAATTTTTCCCTCAGATCCATTTTGTGCTGGCTGAAGCCCTACTACAGCTCCGTGAACGGATTAGTTGAGTTCCTTCTAGGGCAGGGGGGATGAAACTTTTTGACTCAGAGGCCATACAGACTTTGAACAATTATTGACAAACGGACCGGAGCAGCAGCTGAAGAATACTTATCAAAGATCACAAATAACATAATTGTTGCTTATTGCAATTTTTGAATAAGTATTATAACACAAACTTAAAATGAGTTAATACATCTAAGATCCCAAAGCCTTCGCGGGCCGGATTAAAAAAAAAACTAACAGTACTGATGTGGCCCGTAGTTTACTCACACCTGGCATAGATATACTGTAACTGCTGATAATGTCAGTGAAATCGGAAAGAACTGTAGACTTTGGAAAATTCGCTAAGGAGGTACCAAGCATTTTTTATAACAAATCCTTGAAAAAACAAAATCGGCAGATCCTCCTCATAATTGCGCAGAAGACAGGTATCAGTATTGGGGTTATTGGGTCGTGGTATTCCAGTTTGTAAATGCAAAGGTAAACACGCAATCCATGACAAAAGAATTCGCCAACTCGAAAAGCAGTATTCTCGTTTCTTAAATAAGCTATTACTTTTTACCAAAATATGAATAAGCCAAACTGATATTGAATTTATACTAGGTATGGTGTGGAGAATAAATACTGGTAATGTCGGTGAAATTTGTAAATAATTATCGATTATGGAAACTTCGTTAAGGGATACCTTGCAGTTTTCTGTTTTTTAATCTTGAAAAATCAAAGGCAGCAGATTTGCTCATGAGAAAGGTGTTAGTATTAGGATAATTGTAAGCTATAACTTTTTACAAAAACATGAATTCAGAAAACTGATCATGAATGTATACAACGTATGGTATGGACTATGAGAGCTTTTAGCTTTTAACGTCAGTGAAATTGGGAACAACTGAAAATTTTAGAAATTTCACACAGGCGGTACCTTGCAGTTTTTCGAGAAAAAAAAAATTGAAAAAAAAATCAAAGTCCGCAGATCCTCCTCTTCTGTGCACAGAAGAAAAATATTAGTATCCGGGTTATGACGTCGTAATATTCCACTTCCCAAATGAAAAGGGAAAGGCAAAATTGACTAATCGCCTTTTGATGTTTGCAAGTCCCGTAATTTACGACTGTGCATCAAGAAAGCTTGCAACCGCTGCCATTTGCACAGTTATGATCCGATGTATCAGATTCAATCACCAATTTATTTCATTTTTGCATATTCTTGTAGAATGCAAAGTTCCAATTTGTTATCTGGTTTTCTATTTGTGTGACGCTAATAACGGTCTCGTAAATGCTGACGTTTCGAAACTATGTTTGTCGGCGCTGTCATTTACGCAATAATGGCCCGATTGATTTTGACCAAGCGCGAATTTCTTGCTCTTTGAATATTCTCGCGGCATGTAAAGTTTCATTTATGTTTCGCATTTTGTACGTGTGGAGCATTTTACACCTTGTCAAATGTGCCCGATGATTTTTCTTACCCTTGCCATTTCACAATTTTGAATCGATTCCACTCGTCGAATCGAATTAACAGACTATAAACGCTGGCAATGCAGGTGATACCAGAAACAACAGCCTACTATAGAGCGTTGTGTGGATTGTAGGTTATGTTGACTGGTGGCGCATCTTAGGCACTGTCTATTCGGAGCCAAAATGCAGCGCTATAGAGGCTTGACTTGTTCGAAACTGCTGACAAAGGCTCCGGCTTCGACCCAGTGAACTGAGCTTCAAACATAAACTCAGGGCTGAAATTAACCATTAGGCAATGTAAGCGCGTAGCTACTTAGGACATCAAGAGATGCAGGCACCACAGATTCAACATTCATGCAGATTTATAATCGTATAGATCCAACATTAATGGTCACAAATCGTTCAGCTGAATGCTCATTTTCTCAGTTGAAGCATATTTAAACTCTTGTGAGAACAACCGTACAACAAGGCCAGCTGGATGCAGTACGTATCTCTATTAATATAGAGGTACACGGATGAGTTACCTAAGATCAGTGTTTAGGATCTGACCAAAGACTAAAGCCGCGTCTACACGACGATCTTTTTCGTCGAAGTTTGTGATCGCGGACAGATTTTGATCGCCAAACACACGCCGCGAGCCTTCGATGTCCGTGATCTTTGATCGCCGACAGTACTGGAAATCACGATCAAAAATCACGATCACAAAAAGTTTGAAAACTATATTTTGCTCTGTAAATAGATGTATCTATTTTAAATATATTATATAGTAATTAAAGCATCACTTTTTATTTGAATTTACCCGCATAGCGAATTTTGTTTATGTTTGATTCGAACTTCTGTACAGCGGGAAGCATTTGGCAACTATATGTTGCCAATTAGTAATAACTGTAGCATATTCCTCAAGTTAAGTCTGTACCTTCTTTTTTTATTAGTAAAAGCTACAATGGAGCAAGAGTTCCGTTTGAATGGAATAAACGGATGGACTCAGGGTGAATTGCTATAGAAATTAAATAAATTTATGAATAAAAAATGAGAAATTACTGTTCTATCGTGTGCATTTCTGCATTGAGGGAATGCCAGTGAATGAATTTTTAGCTATACTTCTTGCCAGTATGTATATATAAAGTTTTACCCGCCAATCAGCATCTACAACTACAATAAATATCTGACAGACAATGTGAGGGTGGAATATCGATTAATTGTAATGGAATACTGAATTCGCGTGTAGTGACCTTGAATTGATCGTGGCTTCTCTTTCGCATATCGTTGGGACAAGGAGGCGAAATTGTTTCTGATTTTGATCGTCGATTCCTGTGTTTGTGATCGCTGAAAAGATCGTCGTGTAGACGCGGCTTTAAAGTAAAAAACAGCAGGAGGAAACATTTCAAATGTGAGTGAAGTACATAAATAAACATTTTTTATATAGCCCGCGAGCGAAATGAAGAGCGGTGATAATGTTTTTGCTGAAGAATTAAGTGTATATACATTTGCATATGTAAAAGGAGTTGGTCTTTTCAGACCGTCAGGTGTTTTGATTGAGATGGGAAAAAATGCGAAACTTTCAGAATAAGCTACCATTTTATATGACGGCGTTGAATTTGCCCCAACGCGGGTGATGGTATTACGCCACAAGGCCTTCTAGTTTCTGACTGTTAGATTCTTTCATTTTCATGGATAACATCCTGTGTAATATAATGGAGCACCAAAGTCAAGTGCTTAAGCTTTATTTAATTCTGATACTTTAATTTGATGCAGTTGATTATGCTAACATTTTTAATTAAACATACTCGCATATATAGGCACCATTCTCTTATGTGCTACGGATCTTTAAAGGACTTAAATGGGTCCTGCATTTTTGGTTACGTTTAAGTCTTACTGAAACGTAGTCTTGCTCGCAAAATGGAGTTTTACCCGGTTCTACGTAATCGCGTTGTTTCTTACACTTGCAACGCGATTCAAAATGACAAGGTTAATACTTCTGACTGGAGTTTCGGATAAGCTAAGTCTCGATCACGATGGCTTATTTTTGGCTCCCAATCGAACATAACATTAGTTCGTAAGTCTGGTTCTTCTCGCGTATTGATTCTGTTCTATGAAATAAAGTGTAATAGAATAATATAAAGCAATGAAAACTTCCCTGGGAAAATAAATTAATCTACTTTAGTTTTACTTCTAAAGTTCTTTTAACGTATTTGCCTCCAAAGAAAAATGCTTCACAAAACGTCAAATAATGAAGCTCATCATAATTAAATTGGAATCCTTTTCACTTAATGTTAGTTGGACAACATAGCTCCCAACATCTTTCCATGATGATAGGATGAATGATCACGCTCGTATTTTCCCTGAGATTACACATCATTCAACTTTACGCGTTCGCTCAAATTGGTGAACGCAGCGCATTAAATTGATAGAAGGATCGAGTGGCGGCAAACGCTTGAGTTTGAAGAACCTGCGGTTCAGCTTGCTAAATTTTCCTTGCCATTTTTTATTCCCCGATGGAATGCGTTGACGTGAATGACATGTGAACTCGGTTTCATCCAGGGAATTAAACAGCGGACTTTCCTTATCCTTCGAACTTGCACGTTCGCCGAACCTCCTTTTATTCACAAGTTTGAGCGGATGCACTGAGATGCATGGTATGTAAAGATGCCTCTACAAATGGAAGACCTCTTGCAGTTGTGAAGGAAGACTCTCCTTACAGCTACAAATGCGAGTGACTTCGCTGCCAAGACAGCTTGCTCCTACAATAACACAAGCTAATATGTACACAATGGATCTGTAATATATACTGAAGATCTAACTTTTATATTGTTCAATGTATTCTTAACTTTCCATCTTGTTTTGAGAGTTTTATCTTCTATATAAAAAAAAACACCTGTTTTCACAGCTACATCTGCTCCCGATAGGTACTCCTAGCAGTCACACACTCGAAAAGAATTTATAAGTTTTGCTGCTGGTACAGCTGCTTCTTGCTTGCATTGCCACCTTGTGGGAATTTTTCCTAAATATGTGGTTAAGATAGGGATCTGTTGAAGTATTTGTGTAGGGCTACGGTTTGTGAAAAAATAACTTCTTTCTTGTTTTAGAATGAATTTGGGGAAAAATCCATGATTTTTTTGTTAAAATTTCAGTGGATGTTTTGGGAGGATAGGGACTTTTCAAATGTTTAGCCCTATGTCAGGTTTTATTACCTGCATTCCTTATGAGGAATCCCAAATAAAAACATCTACAGACTACAGCTTTGTCACCAAACACAGAATTTACCTTACACAAGAGTTCAATATTAGTGGAAGTACATGGAACGAGTCACCTTATATGCGGCTCAATTCTAAATTTCCATCAAAAAATACACCAAAAATCTCCACGGATCTAAAATCCAGGAGTAAAGTGACATTTATTTTTAGATATGAATTCTCCGTTAAAAGTGTCTGAGAACGACTAGGCTAACAAACATATCCTAGGCTGCTCGTGATTTATCAACGCCAAATATTCCCCGAAGAAAGCGTCAAACTTCTACTTAATATGCATATGACGATATAGCTTCACAGTAACCTAAGCAATTTGTCATCAATTCAAGTTGCAGTACATATTAATTTGTTTGTGAGATTTTCATCCCAGTTTGTATGAATTTGTGGGGATAGTAGAGCACTTTTATAGGAATTATTTTCGACAAAGGTGGCAATACTATCGGGCGCTCACAATTTGTTTACTTTGCGCTGGCGACTCAAGCGTGGCACGAGGACGCGAGGCACAAACTGGAGGGCACGCCCGTTTCGTAAGTTTAAGTTTTACCCGTACTCTTCTTTTTGTGCGGTGCAGTTATTAAACGCCTCGTTGATTGCTAAGTTCTATGCTAGTAGCCTAAGTTAGGCCTAGATAGTTGTTCATTCCCATTTAGTTCGCATTTCCGAGGGAGGCAAACTACTCGTCAAGATCTTGGCGAGAAGTGCCACACTATGAAATGAGGTTCCACAGGTTGCGGCGCTCATGGGCGCCCACCCGCATTTCCGAGGGCGGCAAACAACTTGCTAAGATTTTGGCGAGAAGTGCCACACTATGAAATGCAGCATTTAGTTACAGGTAATGTCAGTATTCAATGGCTCTGACACCATTCACATAGCCTAGGTGCAGTAACAGCCTGTGAAGCACTAAGTTAGCTAGCTTCCTGATTAGCCCTAGTTCCCTCTAGAGGAAGTAATAGAGCAATAAAAACTTTGAGCTGCCACAACAGCTGGAAATATTAAGAAAGACCCCAGGGGCCCCTGTAGATTAGATTAGATAGGCTAGGCAGCAGTAGACGAACCAATAGGCCCATTCCCAAAGAGACACCGGAACATACGCCCCGGCACTCTATGAGCTATTGCCATTATGTTAGTAGGATATAGAGGACAGGAG
>LQNS02278183.1:9868460-9883977 GCA_001587735.2 Parhyale hawaiensis | reverse complement strand
TCTATTATGTGCAGGTGGGAAAACTCTTCCATTTGAGGCTGTCTCTTGAGACTGGGTGGCTCTGAGAGCTTTGTAGTATGCAGCAAACAGAAAAATCTGGAGCTCCTGTTGCCCCTGCTCGCTCTACTGTGTATGTTTCCAATCTACCTTTCTCCCTCACCAACCAAGATCTTCATCAGATTTTTGATAAATTTGGAAAGCTCATCAAGTAAGTTTTCTCTTAGTGTAGCCTGTAGTTAATTTTACATAGGTACATAAATATATATTTTTCAATGTCATCATTCTGTCTTAAGGAGCAGCCATTACAGACACTACCTACCAGTTTGACTAAGATAGGTTAACATTGAATTATATCAGTTATTGTGTTCAACTCTATTATTATGTAGCTTGTCCTATTATGGGGTCCAGTATTATTGAAGCACTTTCTGTAAATACTTAGGGTGCTAGTATCTATAGTACTAGTACCTATGGTAGCTGCAAGTCTTTTACGATAACCTTCAAGTGAGTCACATTTCACAAGGCTATTGTTCCTCCAAACATGAACCAGTCAAATGACTCATCCCTTGGGCAGTGTAGAAAGGGCTATAGGCCATGAGCTTTCATTAGTTAGGTTCGCCCATCCTACCCATGTTTTGGGAAGCAGCGAGTGGCGACCACAGAGGGATTGTATAGGTTAGCCTACCTTAGCCAATAGCTAGGTCTTCACGATGTCTGTCTATTGTGCCCACTTTGCTTCCTTTCCATTTCATACTCCTTCTGATCTTACTCTCAGATGTTCCTCCTCATCTTTCCAGACTTGCTCTTCCAATGCGTGTGGAAACACACTGTGTATGAGTTCCCACGTGTCGATTGATGTGCTGTATGTCCCTTCTTTCTTCCTTTGTGACATTGTCTTCTTGCGGAAATGGAGGCTTAATCCACTGGCTATAACCAACATATTAGTCACTGTCCAATATGGAATATGCTTTCACTAAATTGAACCGTAGCCTGGACGTCAACTAATAGCTGCTGATATGGAAACAAGAGAAACCTCAGCATCTTATGAAATAAAGAGAGCACCCCAAACCCTGCAACCTATCTAAAGTTACTTGCAATTGAAATTAAACTGTCGGGTTATATTATTTCTAAATTTATTCTGCATCCTGTTTCTTTACATGCATATTGGTTGATATCTATTGTTGGTTTTACTTATCTTGATCTGTTCTGATTTCCTGTTCCTACTCTTTGTGATCCATCACCTGTTATTATTCTCCATTTTCTACTAGACAGACTTCACGTCTGACCTTGTAGGCCCTCTCGTGAGTTCACAATACCTACTTTGTAAGTAGAGCAGCTTTGAGAAGTTTTATGAGTTCCGCTAAACAGGTTGCGTTTTTGTCAGAGTTTTTCTATTGGTTTCTTTGTCACCAAGCTAACTCAAAAAGTTACTGACGAATCTTCATGATGTTTATAAAGATTGTTAGGTAGGTATGTTTGGGGGAATGTGCGATTAACTTTCTTGCTGGCAACATAACCGGAACTTAAAAATTTATACCGGTGAGTGGATCTTAGTTAAATTTTAGGATATGTAAAGAATTAAAGAGGTAGATCTACAATAGACTACACTATAGCTACATTGCCTGCCCACTGAAATTGTGCCTTTTGCTAGTAGGACTGGAGACATATAGTTAGTATGTGTAATCTAAGATAAAATGCTTCTAATTAACCTAGAGATTTCCAACGAAAATCAGCATATCCATGAGGACGTGGGAAACATATTTATGAACAAAAAAAAAAAAACAGATTTGTTGGGAAAAAAGCCTACCGTTGAGGATGATCGATTCTGCATCTGATAAAAATTATCTAGAAATCGCTATAACTTTCAGAAATTCGGGAGTTTTATGTCAAAAATCACATGCATAGGTAGTGCACGCAATAATCTTTAGTGTGAGATACAGTTGATGTTTCTCTGTTCAACTATTGGCGTGCAGAAAAATGTGCCGAAGGGGCGGTGGCCAGTGAACTCAAGTGGGGAGGCGTCGTAACAATGTGAAAAGCTAGACAAATATTGAAGTTATAATTATACGTATTTAGGTATGTAAATATTTCACTCCATTTATGTAAGCTACTTTAATGCTGGCATACTGTAATTACCTACTATCTCTCCCAATATTTCGCTGCATGACTACCTGTATTTTATATATCTATACTTGAAGCAACACGGTCAAAGAGTTGCCGCTGGCATCACTTGTGCCCCTGTGTGGGTTATTTACTTTTTATGCTAGTATTATTTCCAAAGAAGTCGACTCACTTTTTTGTGAGCAAAATTTATGTGAAACTCTTCAATATGCCAGGCAGAACACATTATCTTGAGCGTAGCTACTAGTCAGTAACACAACTGCATTATACTAGAAAAACTAATAAAAGCATGGTATTAGTTAACTTAGTGTGCCTTATACATTGAAGCATATATATAGTAGCTAGTCTGTATGGCAGGATGTCAAGTTTTATTTTTTTTTTATACTATTATTTCTGCTTAGTCAAGTCACTTCACCTATTCATGGGTAAATTTTATATGACACGCTTCCCCCTCAGGGAGCATAAGATAGGCCATTGGGTTATGTTAGTTTTGGTTCGTCCAGGCCAGGCAACTTTAGGGGGCCCATGTATGTTATCTCAGCCATTAGCTAGGCCTTTGGGACGTATTTCTTTCGTGCCCACTTTGCTTCTGTCATGATTTCATACTCCTACTTTCTCGTGCTTTATTCTGTTCTTCCTCTTCTTCCCCGACTTGCTGTTCCCATGCGCGTTGATCCTGTGTGGGAACACCTTCGTGGATGAGTTCTCCGTTTCTCTTGACATACTATACGTCCCTTGCTCTTTCTTGTGTGATGGGTATTGCTTCGCTCGGAAACGGAGGCTTGAACTTCCTAACTATAACTATGACACGCTTCAATAGCTACACTTTGTAAAACACATCTTGTGTTTACTTTTGGCTACACCTTTCATCATATAAGAAAAACTATAATAAAAGAAACTGTAGCTATTAGTTTACTTACTGATTCCTCTAGATTAAAGCCTATAGCACATAACATAGCTAAATATCATAAATTGACGAAGAGAGTTTCAATTACCTAAAACTAATATGCAAATGACCAGCTCCTAGCTTTAATAATAGTCTCGGTAGTTATATAAGTCTTCCTCTAAAACTAATGAGAAACCAGTTCCCAGTAAAAATCAACATTATTTGAACACAGAAAATACACTATATATACGATAAAAAAAAATTAAAATGCAAAGCTGGTATCATTTATGAACTTACTCGAAAATATTGTTCTCTAATTGGTGATTCTTGTATCACTTAGTTTCTTAAACTATTCTAGCTACGGCACAGACAAAATGTGTTGCTTCAACGTTCGAATATTTCAAATCGCCATACTTGTGCAAATATTTTATTGGCATTAGTTTTACTATATTAACAGGTTTCATAATTATTACTGTATTTCGCAATGTGAAATAAACTGTAAAGGTAAAAATCAACTTGATCCTACACCCAACAGAGAAACCCACTCGCACTTGTTTGTGCTGCTGCAGATATAGGCCAATAAGCTCAAGAGGAAGTGGGTGTAGTTGTGTCAGCAGTGAAGAATGATTTGGAAGACCTAACTATGAGTAGTCGCCTATCTAATCTAATCTAGCTGCATAAAGTGCGATGTTAATTGACGTACCGTGGGTACGTATGTGATCTTGGACAGTATTATTGTAGCTTCAGAGAAGGAAGTAAAATGTACAGTGTTAGCACCTCATAATAGTTGCTAGTGCTGAGACACTGTCTTTCAATTGTGCAGGTGAGTCTTTACACTGGTGATAGTATCACTACACCATGTCTGCTGACTACGGAGAGGACTCTAGTAATGCTAGTGGCCTGCTGCTGCTAGAGACTGATGTCGCCGACCGCTTGGACGAGTGTAGCCTCGTGGAAAATTCACAAGATGATGAAACGTCGCCGCAGCAAACAGCAGTTGCCACCGAACTTGTTGACAAAGAAACGTTGAGGAAAATTAAACAAAAAGAGAGAGCCAAACTTAACCGCCGTAAGAAGAAAGCGTTAAAGAAAAATCTTAGCCATTTCAGTGCGAGTGACTTACAGTTAAGTGTTGCCAATGTTGCCAGCAACATTGCTGGTAGGGTGGGTGGAAGCATAGCTGCAAATGGTGGGCTTCCATGCTTCGGTGCTGCTGGTACCCAAAGTTCTGCTGGGTCGCATCCATCCGCTGAGCAAGTCATGGCCAATGGTGGTGGCACTGGGCTCTCTGGTTCTGAATCTGTTAAAGATGAGGCTAACGCCAGCGTTGCAGAGATAACCGTTTGTATCATGGATGAAGCTAACCCTAATTCTCGGCTGTCTACACTAGATTTGTCCAGCATTAATGAAGGTTTAGAAAGATTCATGTACGTGGACCTGACTATCACTCCCAAAATCAAAGTCTGCAATACATTTTTGTCCAGTTCCAAGCAGGTGTGGGTGGTATGTCAGAACCAATTCACATGTGACTGGGTAATGATGAAAGTCAAGGAAATCCGCTCTTACAGTGGCCGAGGATTTATTGCCCGCCATTTAAACGATCTCATTTTCATGTCTTCAGTTTCTGTACTTGTCCCCAAGGAGTGTGGCTTTATACAAAACTACTCCCAGATGATGCGGTTCCTCGTTATCCACAACCCTGGGCTTGGTGTAGGCTACACCTCAGAACAGGTGCTAGACGCTGCTCAGCGCAGCCCGACCGAGGAGCAGCCACAGTATAACGACGAGACCAAGCCTGGTCTGGAGCCCAGCGACTTCCATGGGTATCGCAGAGCTCGTTCCTTTGCTTTCTTTGCTGACGACGTTTGGGTTGAGGAGCTGAAGCATTTAAATTTAGAGCCTTTCTTGGGTTTACGACGCCTCAGGTGTGTGTTAGGAGAACGCAAGCTGGTTCAGCTGGACGGCAAACCTGTGCTACCGCTTCAGGGAGGTGCCGTCACTCAATCCGTAGGTAAGCCTTTACAGAACGGAATTGTATCGAGGTCTGCTGCTTCCCGCAGGCGGAGGAGGAAATTCCTGAAGGAATCTATTCCTGAGGCTGCGCCTGTTGAGTCTGCACTGGATTCCATTAGTGAATCTCCTGGTGCTTCTGTTAAACTTGAATCTGCCGCTGCGGGTCCTGTATATACTCGTGGTGAATCCGATGCTCATCTGGATTAAGAAGCTATTTTGCAAAGTTGATGGTTTGTAGCTTTCACCCACAGACTGTCAGCCCCAGAGACGTCCTGCATGTGCTTCGTCGCTGAATTGAGTGACCAGCTACAGTCAAATATCTGATCAGTGTTTATATTTTTTCTGGTGGGCGGCTAGGCTACAGAAAAGCTTTTCGAACTCAGTTATTTTCCTGCGCGACCATATTGGTTGTGACGACATAAAATATATCTACGGGGCAGTTGTAATCTGTGAAGTGACAGTTGCTTTACAAAGTGGGCAGAACTGCACCGCCAGTGTTGTGTGTATTGCTACTTTTTTAACGTCACCACTGTGTGATATTCTTTCTTTGTGCATGTACGTTATTGGCAAACGTTTGTAGTATTGTGAGTTATTTTGTTACTGCCGGTGTTGCATAATTAGCTTCTCTCTCAGTTGTATAGCCCTTGTGTTGCGAGTTTGTTAGACAGTTTTAGGAGATCTGGCTATGACTCATCTTAAAGGTTTTGCGTCGTATATGTTTATACTTTAAAATTATGTTTATTTAAATCAAGACTTGCTACGTGCAAAATGAAAGATAAGTGCCGTGCAGAAGTTGCTGCTACATCATTTGCGACCATATGATATAGCACTCTAATGCGATGCATGTCAGCATTGATCAAATTATGTAAGTAGGCGCTAAGTTTACAGTAGCACCCTTCCCTTGGTCGTTCACACTACACGCTATGCATTTTATTTCCCGTAAATTTTTGTGTAGGCTGTGTTCTTTGCAGCCTATATCTGCTGCTTTGCGGTGTTTTCGGCATAAACTATTTCGGTTTGCGTTACAAACATGTAGCTTGTAGCAATCTATACAATTTTTGATTAATTTTTAGCGATAGATTAGGTAGTAGAGGGACCTATATGTCTATTTCCAAAGAGTTGCCAGGACTCACGCTCCGGCCCTGTATGAGCTATTGATGTAATTTCCGTCTGTTATAGGTAGGTTACACATTCAACCCCCCGATGTCTGTGTTTCAATGGCAATTCAATATAAACTTTTTCTAACACTACTTGTACAATAGTTCGAAGCTACTTATATTCTCAGTCAAGTCCATAGTGTAATGAGAAAAGTCCATCACCTGCTCAGGAGACTCCATAGTCGGTGAGTTTGGTTTTCTGTATCTGAATGACAGCCATTTAGAATCCCTTCTCATTGTCATTATTTTTTTTTTTTTTCGTTTTCTTCTTCTTAGTTTGCGTTCCTGTTCGCCAAGTCTCCATTTTTAATTTCCCGTTTTCACAATTTCTTGGCCTTTACTTTTCCAATTCTGAATTTTCAGTTGCTGATTTCACTAAGTCGTAAGGCTCAAACAAACTCGTAATGCAGCACTTTGTTCAGTTTGTTGCGTCTCTTCCCTGTGCCCAAACTCGGGCAGCTGGTATCTCCTAAATGGGGAGCAGTTCACACTCACGCATGTATATTTTAGTTTGTTTACAGTTGACTGAGCATCATTCCGTTATACAGTAATAGAGAATATAGACGTCTGTAATGGCTGGTCCTTTATATTGAAAAGTACATGAAAATTTCAAAAAAATGTTCGTTAGTATATAAATTTGTTCTTTGAATAAACTTCCTTTGTGTTTACCCTTCTCACCTGGAATATGAGTTATCAGAGGACTGCTAGTTCGTGCTTCCGACATAAAGAATAGGATGGGGCATAAGCTTAGGTTAGTTAGGTTCATACAAAAAATAATTGAAATTCTTCTGCCCATCAGAGTGCATATAGGGTAGGCCATAGAGTTAGGTTAGTTTGGGTTCGTCCACCCTATGTTAGGGTAGCAGCGCCCCAGGGGGATCCTGTAGGTTATTTTACGCCTGTCTTTCGTGCCCACTTCGCGTCCTTCTGATTTCATACTCCTCCTGATGTCTTCTATATTGCTGTTCCTCTTCTTTCCCGACTTGCTGTCCCATGCATGTTGATCCTGTGTGGGAACACCCTCGTCCATGTATTCCATGGGCCTATCGTCATACTATGTGTCTTCTCTTTCTTGCTTTGTGATAGCGGCTTTGTTGTGGAAACGAAGATTTAAACTTCTAAATATAGCTAATATAATGCTAAAAATGCTAAAAGAAGTTGTTATACATGGTAATATAAGAATTTGTATTTTTGTTTAAAGTTGTCCAAACTATCTCTGAAAAAACACAATTAGTTCTGTTACCTTTGCAAACAGATTTTTTACGGACGGTACTAAGATAACCGTAACGTAGGTACTGCAATTTAACGGAAAACTGTTGAAATGACCGCGAAGGCGTGGCACATCTTCCGTCAGTACGCTCTCCTCTGGACCAATAAGCGAGTTGGTAGAGGCTGGTTCGCATGCTAATCAAAAGAATGAGTTTTGTCAGCTAATCGTCCGAACGTTTTGTTTAGCCCTCGTAAACACAGCTTTAAGTTTGTTGAAAACAATGGGCTAACTTGTTTGCTGTCAGTCCAGTTTGCACAGCACGTGGTGTTGGTTAAGCTTTGCTGCACATACAGTATCTTCAAACTTGGGGGAAGTAAGTAAAAATTCTTATTAAATATGTGCTGTTTTAGGGTTGTCACAGGCCAGGGAATGTCAAAGACGGTAAGGGTAGGTAAAACTTTCCTTGTTAGGAAAAGTTGCAAAAGAAGTCAAGGGATTTAGGCATTTTTTTAACTCGATAAAGTAATAATCTATATTTTAATGGCTATGCAGTTTCTACATAATGTTCTAGGACTTAATCCTTTTAATTTAATTACACTTCAGGGGAGCACTAATAATCTTGTTAACTTGAATTGTACTTAAGGGGAGCACTATAATAGTGTTGAAGAGAACTGACAATCTCTGAGTACCCCAATCATGGAGTTAGATTATAGGCCTAACTGATACAATTAGATCAGAATTTTGAAATTGATACCTCTATGTTTCTACCATATTAAGGTCATTTACTGTAGCTAAGCATTCGTAAATTTTTATCTTTTCAGAGTAATTGAATAGCTATTATTTTAATGCCTCCCACTGAGCATGCTAAATTTAATAAGTTTTGGCTACAAGAAGATGCATACAAAAATTGGCTCGAGAAGGCTGAAACAGATCAAAATCGCTAGATGCAGATGGTGTATAGGGGAAAGAGCCCAAATGCCGTGACCTTAAGTCAGAGCGTCCACTGACAAACCCTCACCAATTACACGAATTACTGATACTCCATCAATTTTGTTTAAACTTACCAGCCAACCTGTTTACTACATTATTAAAAAGGATTAAACACTCCAAGTGAAAAGAAAAAAAATCGGTTCCTTATCATATGAGATGCTGTGAAAAGGAGCCAGTGACTGCCTTACCTCCTTGAGGTCACGGCTTTAGGAGTTTAATGTCATTACATACATATGTTTGAGAAGAGGGTCACGGGAATTGGGGTGTGACGGCTTGAGGTGCCTTTACCCTATATGTGTTCTGTTCAGCTTAATTATATGGGTCGGTGGGCGTGCCTTGTAAAGTCATTGCAAGAGCAAACAGCAAAAACTGAAATGTAAAGCTTGTCCAACTCCAGCACTAATACCTTACTTGATTGCAACTGCCTATTCCCTGTACTTTCAATGAAGTAGAAACTCTGCCTAGTAGTATAAACTCTCCTCAACTGCCTTCTCCGCAATCTTTACCCTCAAGTACAAGTAATAATTGTTGTATGTACTTTAAAAAAGTTGGTTAGTAAAGGAAAGGTTAAGACCAGTTTATTAGTTCAAGACAGGTAACCTAGCCTGTACCAATGAATAGAGTGGTCTGGAATTGCTCTATAAGGAGAGAAGAGGAGGCCATTCGCAGTGCTTAGGTTGTTGACAGTCCAGAAATACCATGTTATTTAATAAAAAGTGGCCAGGGAATTTTCTAGTTTGCAGTCAGGAAAAATCAGCGAATTCGATTTTAAAATTTCTGTGGCAACCCTGAATGGACACAGTCCAATGCATACGGGTGGGGGGTTGACGAAGCTCGTTCTTTTGACTAGCGTGTGCTAGTACAGGCCGTAAGCATACGCAATACACGATTAACAGTTAAATCGATATACAGTAATTAATCTTACCGTGTGCACACAGTTGTGTTTGCAAGCAAACGAGGAAATAAATATTCAGAGAGTTTAAAGTATAAAAAAGTAGTGCAAAAGACTAACGTTTGAACTAACCTTAGCCATTATTCTGTTAACTGAAAGAGAGAAGCCTCGTTCAGTGTTCGCGTTTGAGGTTTCGCTTCAGTCGTATCTTTAGTCTGGCATACCATCACAATCTGAGCATTGAAATATAATCTATTCTGTAAATTTATTTTTCATTATAAATAAACATTCCATGGCTCGTCCTACTAGATATAGCTAAGATACCGTACAAGGATTGACTAGAGCACTGTAAGAGCAGATGTCTGCGATCACAACAAACATTAGGTCATTCGTGCCTTTTCACAATAATAACAGCTTTTGTCTTTTTTTTTACCATCTGATCATAACTGATCATAACATTATCCCTCAGGGGTATATTCTTGCAGGCCCTTTTCCTGCCGCAATATATATGGGCCTCACGAATCCAAGGGTCCCAAGTACCTTCTCCTCAGGGGATGTTGCAACTTGCCTCAGTTCCTGCTCAGGTGTGTTAGGTAGGTTCTCCATATTTCGTCTTCTGTTCCGCGAGGTGCGCCGTCGATCAAGGTGGCCGACCTTTTCCCGCGTCACTCCTACCTTCGCCTCTGCAAAGAGCCAAGGAAGGAGCAAGCTGCACGGGCGTTTCTTTCTTCTGTCTTTTCGTTTTTCGTGTCTTTCCCGATATCACGTGGCTGAGCAAATTCGTTCAGCTGAGCCGTGTAGAGTTGGAGATGCGCGTGCTTTTTTAATTTTAGACACAGAACTCACTTATGCGAGTTCGCCGTCACTTAAGACCTTGCGGTGGTAATGCTGAGGCAAAATATTTTATTTTCGCTTAGAACCTTCTTACTAACCTTGAACCTGGCACACGGTCAAACACACCAACAGGACCAACCGATCATCACCAAAATTCAATCATTTATGTTTTTTAACATTGCTAACAATTTCTGGGGTTTTCATGAAGATCCGTTCTTAACTTTTTGAGTTACCTTTCTAACAAACAATAAATTAAACAGAGACGAACAAGCGAACGAACCAACATTATCAGAAAAATTTTTCCATTTCCTCTTCGTGATGTACCTACCAACTCTTATCAATTTTATAAAAGTCCGTCCATAATTAAGAGTTAGGACACTACAAAAAATGAGGCAGTCAAACGGTTGAACGGATCTTCAAAAGTTAAATTTCCTGTTACTCTTAAGATGCCTAACAATCCCTGTAAATTTGATAAAGATCTGTTTATAACTTTCCGAGTTATCTTGGTGACAGCCAAACGGACGAAGTTGACGTATATAGAACTTCCTTGGAAGCGGTAGAAATACCTATTGGGTTCGGAGGTTAATTTTACGCTGAGTTACAACTTTTGTATGTCCGTATGATTACCGTCAGTGGCTCCTCGCGACAGAGTTACAGTTGTCAAGGATAAAATCTCCCGCAAGAATAAGGGCACGGCCTTCTTACTGTACCTGACGGAGGCGGAGGCCCGGGCATGCGTCTCTGCCACGAACAAGTGTGTACTGTTGGGCCGCACCTTGACAGCCAACATAGCGAAGGACAATGGCAGAAGTGCAGAGTTTGTTAGACGGAAGGAGTATCCCGACAAATCAAGGTAATGCTTTTTGTGTATGTGGTCAACATGTTGGGATGAACTTGATATCAAAAGACTGGAATGTGCCCATTCTAGTCTACGTGCAACATCATTTGAAGTACCGTAGATAGGGCTAGAATCATGTTCCCTACTTAGTAGATGTATGTAGCTCTTAATACTAGTCATGATTTACAATCTAATTCATCAACAAGTAGGTCATGGAAGCGTTGAACATCAAAGCTCTCCCAGCTATAGTGTTTTCAGGATCTGTATTAAGAGACTACAATGTCAGTGATTGCTCCTTTACGTTTTACCTTGCTCGAATCACGTGTTCTCATCTAGTTGTAGTAGATACAAAATTCCTTGTCTTCTCTGGGACAATTTTATTGCCGCTCTTTCGTCCTTTTTCTTATTGAGCCACCTTTCAACCTCCGTGGATCTGCGTAGGGAAGTTTATACAATGAATACTATTGGAACTGTATCATGTTACTTCACGTGGTGAACAGAGTTATAGAAAAATCTATATTTTTGAGTCTGTAGTGTCGGCGGAGTCCAACTATGCAATCGTACGCTGAACTTAAGGGCGGACGTCCAGCTTGCCCGTCGTCTTTAATTTAGAGTCCCTAACCCGGGAAATCGGAACAATATTTCTCAGGAATTTTTTCCCGTACCGGAGAAGTTCCGTGAAATGCCGGTTCGGATTTCGCGGGAAGAAGACCTTAATTCCCGTCCACAGTGTGTCTGTAGCGTAGATTCTCATGGCAAGTACCTAAGTTGAACAACATCTGAGCTGACTGCCCACTCATAAGTTGAGCATCCCATTGCATAGTGTGGCCCCCACACAAAAGAGCGTGCCTCTCGCCCTCCTGCCTGTGACTGAGGATGACTCTGTGCTCTCACTTTGGCAGGTGCTACGAATGCGGAGAGTTCGGTCACCTCAGCTACTCCTGTCCAAAGAATGCCCTGGGCAGCCGTGAACCTCCCAAGAAGAAATGCAAAGTCAAGAAACGTAAAATAAAAGCTGGTGGAAGTTCAGGTTCCAAAAAGAGAAAAACTGAGAACGCTGCAGAAGACGATGATGACGACGACGATGTGTACGAAGATGATAGCCTCAGCAGCGCCATTAGATACACTCAAGAGCTGAGAGAGGCGGAGGAGTTCCTTGCGGGCTCCTCCACCAAAGTCACCACCGCGGACGGTCATGGCGCGTCGTCCAATATCCGATCGTACAAACAGTCTTCTTATTTTAGTGATGAAGAAGAGGAATTAGACTAAAAAGATTGTTGTATTTAATTAACGACTGTCACTTTCAATCAGTATTTCATTTGAGATTATACCCGAAAACTTTCGGTTTGTATAACCACGTAAGGTTGGTCAGTATAACTGTATTTTCAAACGTTGGCTAGATCAAACCTTTCGGCAGGCCATATATTCCTTTAGACCAAACCTTTCGGCAGGTTATGTCCCGCTAGACCAAACGTTTGGCTAAAACAAACGTTTCGGCAGGAAGCATGTTCTGCTAGACCAAACGTTGGGCTAAAGCTAACGTTTCGGCAGGCCACATGTTCCGCTAGACCAAACAACGTTGGGCTTGACCAGACGTTTCGGCAGGCCATATAGTAATTATAATAATAATCGATACTATAATAATTTAGGTATTATAAGAAGATTTAAGCCTCCCTAAATAAGTACTAAGCTCTTCTAAGAGAGGAAAAGGAAGGGACATATAGTATGTCGACAGAAAAACGGGGAATCCATGCACGAAGGTGTTCCCACACAGGATNACGAAAGACAGACATCCTGAAGGCCTAGCTAATGGCTAAGGTAACCTACTCAAACCCCCTGGGGGCGCTACTCCCCATAACATAGGATGGGCGAACCTAACTAACCTAACCCTATGACCTATGGCCCATCCTATGCCCCCGGAGGGGAACTATAATAATAGAGCTGTCTGTCCGTCAGACCGTCCGAAGTCTCCCAAAACCGTATCCAGGATACGGAATGGCTTATTAATTGCTATAGATCCGGCCTCGGGACTTTGTAGACTTGGTGGACTTTGAGGACTTAGCAGTCTTGGTGGAATTTTTGGACGTAGTGAACTTTGTATTCGTGCGTCCAACTGGTTGCCAGAATGTGCAGCTGCACTGTCGTTTCGATATATAATTTTAAATTTGGTAGCATTGATTCGATACCTAGTGTAATTGACGTCCGAGTCTCGCATCCTTGCAGCAGGTTGTCTGTCTAAATGCATAGTGTAGCCCTAGCATTAGGCTTCGTTTCGAACTGATATTCAATTTCAAAAGTTTAATATCGGGTCTGTATCTATGATACCAGTGGTATACAGAAAAGAAATTTTTGAATTCAGGAATTTCAGATTTGAAATTCAATTGAGATGGAAGAAGAAAACAAAAGATTAAGTGCAAAGAGATTGGCTCAACAGTTGAGACGTGCCCGGCAAACCGAAGAGTAAAGGGAAGAACAAAGTAGAAGAAATACTGCTAGACGCCGTGAGCTTCGCTTTGCGCTGTCGCAGGAGCGTTGAGGACATGTAGGTAGAAGATGCTACTCGGCACCGCATTTCAAGGGAACAACTGTCTTGTCTTAACAATCAACACAGTATAATAAACACCGTCATGTGTTTATCGCTCTTGAAAAAATAGGTGAAAAATATGCCAGGTTGCAGATTTTGTAATTACGTTGCGTTTTCATGAAGATCGGTAACCAGGTAGCAGGAGATGGCGGAAGTTGGCTCTTTATTCCTTTCCTCAGTGCACTTTTTGCTTGAAACACTTCTTGGAATCGAAAAAATAAAGATATTACAGCTTCTCTTAGCACGGCCGTGCTGTCTTATTTTATAGCTTTCTTCATACATCGAACAATATATTTGTTCTCGGTTTACCACGTACAAATTCAGAAGCTAATCAACGAAGGGCGGACGAGGCGATGATTTTTCTCTGGTGTTAGAGATTATTTTTTCCGCTTGCCGTGTTCCTTTAGGCGGAGCTGATTCTCTATCTTGACGGCCTCGGCTGATCTCACTTCAACTCAAAATCTTCGATGTACTGAAGGCTGGTTAGGTATCATATATACTTAGCGGGTGATTCATTTAAATTCACTGAGGCTTGCTGCTTCGTAATGTAAGATTTTTTTCTGCGTGTAGGTTATGGTGGGAGACGATTGTGCTTCTTACGTGAATTGAAAGACAGAATACTAATCTCGTATCAAAATTTGAGACGGCTGTTGTAGCGTATCCTTCAGGAGCATAGCTATTAGTGACAAAGGTATATTGAATGAAAACGGGTCGTCTCAAATTCTTCGTTGTCATTCATGACAGCACGAGCACTCTAGTCTAATGCTAAGAATGACCCTCGTGTGTTTATATATTTATAAATTTATATGTTTCGTGCCACGCTCTTAACGAAACGGGCAGAAAATAGCTCTGGCCTTCCTGATTTCATCAGTTTATTCATCTGCGTGAAGACTGGTCATATCTCCCAAGCTTCAAAGAAAATTGATAGCTGGAAAATATTCCAGGTTGTAGATGATGGCACTCGAACAGCATATCTGATTCCGGTCTTTCTTTGACAACGTTGAAGTCCACTCGATGCAGATGCATATATAGCTTCTCCAAGCAATCTCTTCCATCGTGATGTAAGACAACACTCGAAGTTCCAAGGAATTACAGCGTGATCACCACACATTTAAGGCTTAATGCAATTGGAGGTAAGGTCAACCGAAAAATTCAGGATAGAGCAAGGTCTATCCCGTTTAAAGCCCCGTACAGACCTTGCATTACGTCACTGCAACTCGTCGTCGCGAGCGCTCGACAAGAGGGCATTTTCAACACGAACGGCAAGTTCAGCAAGCTTGATTTCATTTGCAAGTGCACTGATGCAGTCGGCACTATACGGGGCTTTCTTAACGACGGTTCCGGCCGAGAATGTAAAGGTAATAATAATCCTTGTATAATATAACGCTTCGTATATTTATTTCGGGTCCGTTCTTAAGGAAATGGGCGAAAAATAGGCAGGTTGTAGATTTTGTAACTGTGTTACGTTGTCATAGAGATCGATGACCTGGTTGCAGACGATGGCGAAACCCTTTATCTGAATTCACTTCTTGCTTGAAACACTTCTTGAAATCGAAACAATATATATGCAGCTTCTGGAGTCCGATTTTATAAATTTTTTCTCTCAGGTCACGATGTATAAATTCGGCACTTTGGAGGTAATGATTTTTCACGGGCAGGAGACAATTATTCTTCTAGCTTACTGTCTTTCGTTTTTGATGAAGCAATTTTCTCTTCATAGGCCAACATTTCAGCACTTCAAATGAAGCAGATATTTGAGTTAGACAGACGGTATCAACGGTATCATTGCTATGGAGCGCCCACATTGTTGTCCGTATGCTAAATAGGGCACTAGCACTACGAAGTAGCACTACGCACTGCAAAGTGTCCTGTTCGTATGCAAAATAGGTACCAGACACTACGCACTTCAAAGTAGCACTACAATGTTTAGTGTCGCACTACTGTTTCGTATGCAGAAAGACTTTGAAGTGCTACTTCGCTTTTCGAGTACTTTAT
>LQNS02278183.1:9856873-9867627 GCA_001587735.2 Parhyale hawaiensis | reverse complement strand
GACACTTCAGATTTTTGTAGTGCGCACTACGCTTTTTGGCACGATTCGCATACCAACCTGTAGTGTGGAGGTGGGCACTACAAACGAAGTGTGGAGGGGGCCACTACACCTCGTAATGTTCCATGCCGCACTACGGCTCGTAGTGCATAGTGCTACTTCGTAGTGCTAGTGCCCTATTTAGCATACGGGTCTGTGTATAAGCTGACCTGGCTGGAGTTGCATTCAAGTTCATTGGAGTGTTTTGCTAAAGATTTTACTTCCATCTATCAATATGAAAGACCTAAGGAAGATAGCTCGACAAAGGATCAACGAAGAAAATGAAGAAGCAAGTCAGAGGAGATTCTGCACCGGCCTATAAGTATTAGGCATATATATCTCGATTATTGCGTAAATTTTTTCACGCATGGGTCCACTAGTAATAATAATACCGTAATATTTTATTGAGATTGAAACAATACAAATACGGTTTAACATAACTACTGTAAAATTAATATAATGAAGCAAAGAACGTACATTTTCGGTGGTAACAGTTTCTAGCCCATTTAATCGTCCGTAACTATTAGGGCAACAAGAATATATAAAGAGGCTAAAGTAAGTTCACATCAACTTGCGCCTAAAATATCGGTAACAAAGGCATTTACCCTGTGTATTTTGAGTTAAGAGGAACTGCTTCATCAATTTTTTAAGGAGATGAACGTTGGGTGCCTACCGAAGAAACAACGGCAAAGAATTCCATAGCTTTACCAATTGAAAGTAAAATGAACTTTTATATTTCGTCGTACGGATTATTTTAGAGCGTCGAATTTTTCACAAAGAAGGAACTACGTTCTGATATGAAATACTCGAAAATTTAACTGCCATGAAAAATTCGTATAGCTGTCGAAGTGTCAATAGTTGGCTTTGCAAAAGTAACTACTGCTCAGATGAGTCCTGGGAAGCAGCGAACAGCAGAGCTTAGCTAGCCGCTGCACCCCAGCCCTGTGGGGCGCGCCCCATATGCTCACACCGTAAGTTAGGTGTGGGTACACCAATGAAAGATTCAGCTTTACATGGGGAGGAACAAAGGAGGAGAGCCTACGTATCATGCCATACGATTTGCAAGCCTTACCACGTATAAGCGCTACATGGTTAGTAAAACTGAGCTGATCATCAAGAGTACATAATAACCTAAGACTCTAATGGTTGTAACTCGCTCCAGTTTGTTCCCTCTGATAGGTTAAGATCCTAGTTTTTACTAAGATAAGAACAAATCATCTAGGATGATTTATTAATGTTAAGTGACAGGCTATTTGCGTTCATCCATTCTTCGACGTAAGCTAGTTCCTCGTTGAAGACCATCGACCAAAATGAGGTCATTAAGTTATTACCGGACATAAAGACAAGCTTGTTATCTGCAAAATTACAAATTGTAATCTGCTGGACGAGCAGTGCACATCGTTGATATAGAGGAGACACAATTATGGTCCGAGCCTTGCGGTACACCGATAGTAATGGGAGGAATGGACCCACCGGTGCTAACACATTGCCGTCGATTGGAGAGATAGGACTGGATCCAGGAAAGGTTTCCTCCCCTGATACCCACACCGCTTAATTAATGCCGAAACGTTTGGTCTTGCCCAACGTTTGGTTTAGAGGATATATAAGGCCTGCGGAAACGTTTGGTCTATCCCAACTTTTGGTCTAGTGGATATATAAGGCCTGCCGAAACGTATGGTCTTCCCCAACGCTTGGTCTAGCGGATACATAAGGCCTGCCGAAACGTATAGTCTTGCCCAACGTTTGGTCTAGCGGATATACAAGGCCTGCCGAAACGCTTGGTCTAGCGGATATACAAGGCCTGCCGAAACGCTTGGTCTAGCGGATATACAAGGCCTGCCGAAACGCTTGGTCTAGCGGATATACAAGGCCTGCCGAAACGCTTGGTCTAGCGGATATATAAGGCCTGCAGTGCTGCTTCGGAGGCGAGTTTCAGCACCCAGTCGAACAAGTCGAAATCAATCGTCAATTCAAGTGGGTTGGTTGAGATCCCCCCTGAGTACGTTCGATTGCACAGCGATATTTTGCCTCGATTGATTCGGGACTTATCTAAAATTTCGGACAGGTGCCCTGTGTTTAGTCCGTAATACTCCAGTGTCAGGCCTTCACCTACTACTCGACTAGGCGACCTGTCAGACTTCCAAGACCTTCAAATTTTACTCGGTAAAATGGAGATTTCAGTCGTCTCAATATAACCGGGTTGCTTCACACCCCCGCAACACGATTCCGAGAAGTGAAACCAAAATTCCACCTTGCATTTCGAACAAGCCAAGTCGAGTGGGTTTGGTTTCGAACGGCTTTGACGGCCTAATCGAACGTTCCCTCATATTTTAGAATTTTTATCACGATATTCAGATGTTTGTTTGAAGCCGTAGTTACACGAATGACGGTGTAGTCGGATGATCGAGTTGAATTGGCTTTATGCTGGCAGCGCCGACGAAAGTCGCCTGTGAGCAGCATGCTGAAAAAAAAAAAGCAAACTTTAGTCATTAAGAGAGTCAACGGATTTGAAAGTAGGATTGTAGAACATGATGCTCGTGACTTCGTGTTGTGGAAGGGAACCTATTTCGAAATAAACTCCCTCTAAACAGTAACGAAGGCCCCCTGATGAATTTTATAGAATAGGTCATGTACAAATTAATGGATACTACAGTTGTTGATAGGTGTCTAAAGCCCGGTGCCCACGGGCTTGGCCGCTAAAGCCAAGAGGCTACTCAAATAATCCAAATTACGTAGCCGAGACGCGGCTTCAGCTTACGCGGACTTTAACTGTATTAAAAATTATCGAAAATCACGCTGTATCTCACCACCATCGCACTTTACTGGCTTTGAATGTAGTAACTACCACCACCTTCCCCATCGCGCCTTCCTCTTATTCTTGAAGAGCGCTGAATTTTTACCTTGCTTCTAGCACAAGAGGTTTAATAATTAAGCCTCCTTTATTTAGGGCGCGTTCGCTTGGGTTTCGAATTTAAGCCTTTGAGGCTTGACTTGTCCGGGACTTCAAGCAGGTGCTGTGGCTGCGACCCTTAGAATTGAGTTTCTGGACTTGACAATTAACCGGTAGCCTTTGAGACTTCCAAAACTCAATCTTGCTCCTTTAAATAGTTTTTTGCTGGCTCAAACGCCTTCGGATCGCTTTTAACAAGTTTCATAAATTGCAGAGCCAATACTTATGCCTGGAGTTGCTGGGAGGAAGCATTGCTACGACAAAGTAAGTAACAGTGACAATTGCCTTAGAAAGCGTGCAGTTAATTATCCGACCAGGTACGTGGGTCATTCCAAAAGTATTGCCTCCTATTATTTTTCTTCTGTCTGAAGGCATCCGAGGGGATTACAGATTTGCACTATTATGGTGACTGAACTTTTACACTCATGGCCTGACATGTTTTTTTTTCTCTCTGTTGCAGGTATTGACCGTGTGACACTCTGAGAAAGCAATCCCTGTCATGGACGTTCGTCAGAAGCAGAGATGCACCACTGTATTCTTCCATGTGTAAAATAAAAATGAACCAATCAATATTCGCCTCGCCTGGTGACCGTTACGACTCGGATGCAGTTGATGTCAGCACAGTTCGGAGATGGGTTCGTCGCTTTCACAGTGGCGACAGAGATGTGAGTGATAAAGTGCGCGTCGGATGATCATGTACAGCCACCAACCCTGGAAAAAAGTGGGCCTCGATCAACTCATCCGCACTGATAAGCGTTGAATAAAATGCGTATGGAGTTGGAGGTATCAACTCTGACCTTAACGTTGAAACGTTGACCAAGCTGGAGGACCTGATTGCCCGTGTAAGGTGAAAGAAAATGGAAATAGTCCGTTTGTAACATGCCAACGCCAGGCCACACACAAGTTTGAAGACCACTGAATGTGTGGCAAAGTTTGGCTGGACAGTGCTGTCTCACCCATCGTATAGTCCCAACCTGACCACAGATTATTCTCCGGTTAGTAATCTGGGAACTTGACTACGTCAGACTTCCTCTTTTTCGGATCTTTGAAGGACGCATTACTTGGGCAGCGTTTCCACGGCAGCAGCGCCGAGATCGCAGCAATAAAAAAATGGATCGTCTTAGCAGGCACTGACTTTTAAGACCGAAGCATCAAGGCTATCGTTCATCACTGCAAAAGTACATTGAGAATGATGGCGACTATACAGAAAAATAAATTCTGGAGCACAAATGGTCGCTCGTTTTAATTGTACAACTTTTGTCTTCATAGCTCTTCAACTTTTTGAATTGAAAAATTGAAGGCATTACTTTTGGAACGACCCTCGAGAAGTGTCGCAGCAAATCCGCAGACGGACAATGACTGTTAAAGTGTGAGCGTAAAGACCCAACGAGAGCTTCTCACAGGAACAGAGACGTACTACTACTGTCAACAAACGTCTAGGGAACTTCTATGGTATCTTGATGGCTATAGAAAAGTGGCAATATTAACTAAAGTAAAGCATATGCACAAGAATTACATAAGAGATTTGGCTTTAATATGACTGCATTAGAAGTTACACTCGATTATGCACCGTTTATATCCAAATTCAACTTGACATCTAATAGATCTGAATCTCATTGGGTCACATACTATACCGGTACCTTCTTAATACTGTTTTTACAGCTGTTATGTCCTTAAATACTGCCTAGAAACAGAGAACATCAAATTGTAATGAGAGCTGGCACTTACTGGCAGGTCGTCCGTACTCCGTATTCCAGATCTCCAGGACCTGTTTTGGCAGTGTAGCTTGAGTCGTGCTTGTGATGGGTGTGTTGTTGTCTCGCGGCAGGCATCGTGGCCAGTTACGAAGATGGGATTAATTTTTCGAAATCTTTGGTATTTTATTTCTTTCTGAGTGCTTACAGCTAACAAGGCTCGCTCACAAATAGCAGGTATGTGACTGCCAAATGCGCCTATAGGCCTTCATTCTGTGCCAACTTATGCCGAGTTAAAAATAATTTGAGTAGGATAGCGAAATTTGGTTTTGTGCAATGCGTCATTAGGCGCCTGCGTTAACTACGCGCCATTGCAAATTATTTCAACTCAATCCCCTTTTATGTGTACAGTGTACTTTTATTATTTATACCCTAAAAGTCTTCATCGACCAAACTAAGGAAACTTATGCAGTTGCTCTGATATTTGTTGTAATTTCGACAATACGCGTGGATGCAATTAGTAAATCCAACATTGATTCTTATAGATAGGTACAAGTTAACGTTAGTAACTATACGTTTTACGAAGTTACTGAAGTCATTGTGGTGTTATTTATAGCATAGCCTAGATATATAGGTAACCTATGATGATCCTCTCCAAACAAAATTATAATTTGCGATTAGGCTAGTTCCATTGAAAACCGTGTGGGTAGGTACCTAGTTTATACTGTAGAAACAGCTGGATCTGAAAAAAATGAGGGTGAATGTAACGTGAATACGAAAGTTGTAACGATTTTTAATCAACATTGACAGGACGCTTACAATTTATTGTAGTAGGCTAGTGTTTGCTATAGCCTATATCATTGGTGCCTGAAACTTATTACGCTGTAATTAACTGCTCTCCTGCAACGTATCTTTATTTTCCGATGTGTTCACTGCATTTCTCAGTGTCATTCAGAGGCCTGGAGATGCCAGAGGAAAATTCCTTGATGTACAATAGGTAGTTATATGTCCCCGAAGACTCCTAGCGTCTATGTCCCTTGTATTTAAAGCCGTGAAATAATACCTATGTAGTAGAAGTGAAATAGTTTTTAGTAATTAGTCGTAATTACTAACGCTGTTTTCGTTAAATATTAGTAGGCTAGAGTAATTTGGAGTTCTTGCTGCATTTGTTTGTATTCCGTATTTCGAACCGCCTCTGATACGACATGTTGCTCTTGACGTTCACTACTCGGCTCGCTATGTTGAGGTATTTTATAAAGGATGGTGTCATCTTATTGTGTGAATGTGAAATTCTGGCACCGTTATAATTGTTGTTGTTTAATTATTAATCATCAAGTCCACTGTTTCGCTTTATCCTCCAACTCTCTGCGTTAAATGTTAATTTAGTCAACATCAATGACTGTATTTAAAAGGCGGCCAAATTATATACTTTTTTTGCAGTGAGTATTAAACTTTCGTGCGTTCCTAAGCTATTGAAACAGCGTAAGGTGAAGGTAGTTAAGCCATGTGCAGACGAGTGACATATTCCCTGATTTCGACGGGACAATATAGGTACCGTATATTGTGAATAGATCCAGCTTGCCGCGACATGTTAATGATGTGCGCGTTTGGTGGATGTTGGAGGTATTAGGCCGTAATTTCGGGTAAGTTGGACTATATTCGGGTTTAATGTGGGGTAGGTTAGGGGAGGCAAGGACTGTTTTTTTTTTTTCATTTTAAAATTTGAACGATCCACCAAACGCGCAGCGCGATCGATCGATCGCGCAAATCCACAAAACGCGGACAACATTAATACACACGCAGCAGCGAACGGAGCTTACCACTGTTGCAAGGGCTTAGGGTAAAATAATTACAAGTTACTGGTTTCCTCGCCAATGTTTTTTATTCTCTGTAATTAGCCTACCTAGGTTACATAGTACTCACCCATTCAGTGTTTAGCACGATCTTGAAGCTTAAAAACAAAACTTCGACAAGTAAGTTTGTGTTGGCTACCATGGTCGTAACCTTGATACGAATTCCTTTCATACTTTTTACACTGCAAATGGAATCGCAACCATTAAAAGTAAAATTAGGTTAGGTTGGGCAAGGTTAGGTTAGGAGGTTAGGTAAAGAGGTTAGGTAAGGGTAGGTTAGGTAAGGTTAGGTTAGGTTAGGTTAGGTAAGGGTAGGTTAGGTTAGGTAAGGGTAGGTTAGGCTAGGTAGTGTTTATGTTGTGCGCGTTTGGTGGATCGTTCAAATTTTTAGATGAAAAAAAAAGCAGTCCTTGCCTCCCCTAACCTACCCGACATTAAACCCGAATATAGTCAAACTTAACCGAAATTACAGCCTAATACCTACAACATCCACCAAACGCGCAGCGCGATCGATCGCGCAAATCCACCTAACGCGCGCAACATTTATTTTAGTGGTGGATCGCGCAGGAAAGCTTTCGTGAACGCAAAATCGTCGTGAGAGACGATAGTGCCACCCGTCTCGCTTCTTGGGCAATAGCTCATTCGATCGGCTGCTCTCTGTTAATGAGTATATCAGTTCCTCTACTGCCAGACATTTAATCTAAATTTCTGTTGATATTTTTTGCCATGTTCCTTTTCTCTCTCGGTATACTGTTGTCGTGCAAAAGTTCTAGTTTTCTTTAACATACTGCTTGTCTTTTCTGTTTCTCTCTGTCGATCGTTGTGGATCGAGGATTGAACTAAAAACAATGTACTGTACTATATTGGAGTGCAGATTTAGCTTAGTAGCTCGCACTTTAGATCTAACTTATAAGCTTTAAGTTTAATGCCTAATGATAAAAATAAAATAGCTATTGGTTAACTTCAAGGACTGGAAGTCTTATTCTCTAGATTTCACCGCAAACTTGTAGATTAGATAAATTCCGGAATTTGCTGCTTGACCCTGAAGGTTTCGAAGTGCCGCCTGAACATGAAGATTGCACGAAGCATAACGGGAGTGCCAGTCCCGCCACTCTTTGGAGACTGGAGGATGGCTGGAAGAAGGCGCGGTCACGTTACTATTTTTGTCTTTATTTTTTATCGGTGTCGAGCCTGCTTGAAATGTGGTGGCTTTTTTTGTGCGCTTCTGAAATGAGGTTGGCCCGAATATTGCTGGCAGTGATGTATGGAGGCGGACGGTAGGTACCTTTAGGGTGCACTATGATCGTTGCCGCCCGAAAGGGACGACTGCTCCTGTCGGCCGATACTGTGATAGGTACCTACCTACTCGAATCAACGGTGACTGTTAATCTTGTTTCAGCCTAGCTGTGTTACCGTACTTTTCTACGAGGGTACTTTGATATGCCGTAATTTATTCCTAAGGGGAAAAAACCCTATGTAAAGGTAGCTAAGCCTAGTAAAATAGTCAAATGTCCAAAAATTGTTTTCTTGAGTGATTTATAATCGAATTTACAGCAATCTTGCTGGATAAGATTGCTATTTCGAGCTAATTTCGCGGGAGCAATTTTTGCCCCGCAATTTTGCATGAATTGGCATCTTCCCTTGTTACCGCGACTTCGGTTTGTGTTCTGCATACATAGCTGACGTCATTACTCGAACACACCCTCACAAGAACGAAGGGATTCGGCAATATAAAAATTGAAGATATTTTATACAATTGCAGTTTGCTATTCGAACGCCCGAGGTCCACTTGGCCTATACATTTATATTTTTTGTGAGCGTTGGTTCACCTACTCGGTGTCCTATGTGCCCGATGCATAATTCGTTCGTTTTTCCAACATTTTTTTTGTCGACCTGCTCCCTAAAACGGGGTAAATTAGAGTAACAAGCGGCATATTCTCACGTTTCAATTTGGGTCAATCCATTTTCTGTCAGACGACCTATAGAAAACATCGCTTAAGGTAGAATAAACGAGAGGCCGCACTATACCCTCAGCTCACCCGGTGCTTTTCAACATTCCAGTGTAGCGACTGTTCGCTTGAGTTTACTTAACCCTTCACTGCATGACATGGGCGTGTTCGATTGGGCGCAAAAATTAAGCCGTAGAGCATTGACTTGTTCGAAACTTGACGCAGTTGCGCTGACTTTGACCCACTTAGGCCTAATTGAGTTTCACTCATTGCCCTCAATCAGTTACTCTCGAGAATTCCAGAAACTGTAAAATGGAGTTTTCACTTTGCCGCTGCTTCAACGTAATAGCGTACGGTAACTTTTAACACGATTCTAAGTGGTAGCGCCAAAGCTTTTGTCTGAAGTTCCGGATAAGTCAAACCTCTTAAGGTTTAATTTAGGCATCCAATCAAGCATGATCCAATCTTTCCAGTGCCGTAAGAAAACTCTGTAAGGTACGTACCGTAAGTTTCATATATGACTCTAATTAACAACGCAGTGAAAGAATAGCTACGTCACGTCCTGTGTTATCAATAAAAACTATAGCAACGTTCGTGAGACAGCAGAGCTGCAGATGCTGGTTCAACGCCCACATGGACCCTTTGGTCACATTGCACTAGTTCACATGCATAATGCAGGTGCATTCGTCTAAGAAGGTAGTGGTTAATGTCACGCGAATAAGATGAAGACTTTCGCTTCAAAAAGCATTGGCTGTACCTACTTTTTCACTTGATTGTCTTCAATGAATTTTCTGCCTTGAAGATCATTCTGTAAAGATCTACAGCGATGAAAATCAGTCGGGGCAAGGTCAGGGGAATATGGTGGATGGGGTAAGAGTATGACCGTGTTTCTGCTGATAAGTGCTAGACGTTCATTTCTCAGATTTTCATCCCCACGCTACATCTGCTCAACATACAAGTTCACATTTCGTATTTGGTTGTGGCACAAAAACCCATGATTGATTCGAAATCAACATAAAAATTAAGAAATTATTTATGAATAACCTAATAGATATTAATTTTAATTGCGATGTATTATGAGTGCATTTCAATTGACATTGCATAAATTTGTAACGCACTGACTGATTTTAAACGATATTAAATCCATGTACTGTGTCTACATAGCTATATGTTCCATTTTGTTTCATTGAAGAATATGTTACCAGTATGTGCTTAAATAAATTAGTAAAAAAAATAAGTAGATAGGTAGCTAACGAAGAAATTGTAAAAAATGATATTGAAACTAATACGCATTTTCCATATATTTTACTGCAAATATAGTACGCAAGTAATGATGCTTATTTCTTTATTGTGAATTTAAATATTTTCCTTTTACTTGGTGCAGGTCATAGATTGTGTAAATATACCGTATCTTCATCTCCTTTCCCGGTTTGTATTTCCATGGCTGAACTTCATGGATATACCCATGCGCTTAGAGTCCCTGCAGGCACTAGAGCCCCTTCTGGTACCTATTCTTCCAAAAAAATTTCCTACTGGTTCAGTTGTTACTTGTGTCGTTGATTTGGCCTTGCCAGCCATGCAGCGTCGTAGGTAGGTACCTATCTCTGGAAACGCCGCGACATGCCATGGAGGCTTAAACTCGGGGCGCGTTCTAATGGCCCACGAAATGTCTTCAAGGCCTGACTTGTAGGAATCTTCCGACAGGTGCGCTGGCTTCAGCCTGTTGGTTCGAGTTTCTCGCGTTCATTTTTTTTTCTACCTGCGTGTCTTCCAGGAACTCAATCTTGCTCTGTAAAATGAAGTTTTCAGTTGACCCAAGCTAATCAGGTTAATTTCAACACCCGTAATATGGTCAAAGCGAGAAAGCCTTAAGTCTCGTCTGCAGTTCCGGAAAAGTAAAGTCGAGTTAAATTGGTCAAGATTAACTTTAACGGCCCAATCGAACGAGTGCCTGCACACGACTCAATCCTATAACCTGCCTCGGTCTAAACATTGGTAGGTACAGACGGGTACCTACTTGTTTACACCAGTTCCTGTACCTTGGGAATCTGGATTTTTACATAGCCGCTCCCTCGCCGGGGCTGCGGTAGTCACTACAATGTGGGGCGTACCTGAGATTCCCCAGGGGGCTACTGTAGGTAACCTCAACCATTAGCTAGGCCTTCGGGACTTCTCTCTTTCGTGCCCACTTTGCTTCCTTCCCGATTTCATACTCCTACTTGCTCATGCTTTATTCTGTTCTTCCTCTTCTTTCCCGACTTGCTGTTCCCAT
>LQNS02278183.1:9831826-9843841 GCA_001587735.2 Parhyale hawaiensis | reverse complement strand
TAGAGTATTGCTCACCGGTCTGGGCTTCAGCTGCTGACACTCACTTGCGTCTGTTGGACCGACTTGTTAGTTCAGCCAGCAGGCTGTGCGCTGATAATGATCTGGTGAACCTGTCCCACAGGAGAAGAGTATCCGAGCTATGTATGTTTTATAAGGTGTACAATAATAAGAGGCATTGATTGTATTCTTCTCTCCCTGCCCTCAAGGGAGCAGGGAGGCTCCCTCAGGGAGCGCACTCTTTCACTTTGGAAGCTGTCAGATGTCGAACTAATCAGTTCTGTCGGTGCTTCGTGCCCTGGTCGGCTAAGGTTTGGAATGTTGCCGGCTTTTGGTCGTATTGGCCTGCTGGCGTTTAAGTCAGCTGTTAATATTTTTTTTTACTGGATTTCATATGGCAGCGTTTTGGGCTTCCTGGTGTTGCTAGATGCTTCATTTGGGTTGTATTACCCATCCGTGGGAGCTCAAGCGTGAAGGAAGTTTTAATAGTAATAATATTGTGTCCGTGTGCGTTGGTCCCGTGTGGGTGGTGTCAGTATTCCTGGTCCCTTTGCTTTAGGGGATCAACCCAGCAGAAACCCAGCGATTTTGGGTATAATTATCAATTTTTTTCTTTGTTGCTAAAAAAGAGTCTTTAAGCAGTGGGAAAGTGTGTCCCACAAAGAGGGATTCAAAGAGAGGGAGACAGGGGGTCAAAATTATCAATTGTGGACCGGTTGTTCTGAAATTTGCGCATTATAGGTATTTTTAAAAAAGAAACACATATTGCTTATACAACTTTTGCAATTTAGGCCTTAGTTTTTGAGATAATATGAAACAAATGTATATATAGACTACCTATATTATTATACTGTATAGGACCCCCACAGATGGGTCCTCACGGGGAGCCGATGGGGGTCAAAAATCATAAAATGATGCATGCATATTATTTTTAGATGTTAATACAACATAAATACAGCATTTAGATTTCATTCATAGTGCAAAAAAAGGCATTATATAAAATTTCACTACAAAATTTCACGTTTTTTGCATCTCCTGTAAAATGTGATTTTTCCACCTAAAAAGGAATAGAAGTCAAAAAGTTTTTATGCTAGATAAAAAACATTGAGAGTTTTGGAATCTTTGAATCATTCCTAACAAAAGCATGAAGCTGGATTTTCCATTTTTGCCACATAAATTTATTATCACAGCCCAAAGGCAAAAATTTTACTTTTTCCTTTATATTTCTGTTAGCGATTGAAAATCGCATATCAAACGAAAGCGAAATAGAAAATGAAAAATCCGGCTCCATAGTTTTGTTAGGAATGCTTTAAGTATATCAAAACTGTCATTGTTTTTTATCGATCATAAAAACTTTTTTACTCTTATTCACAAAATATATATATTTTCCCATTATCTCGAAAACTAAGGCTTCAATCAAAAAGTTGTAGGAGCAAAATGTGTTTCCTTTTCGAAATTACTTATACTGTACAAATCTCAGAACAATTACTTCACAAATAAATAATTTTTGAAAAATGTTGTTTGATCCCCTTGAGTAGTTTAATTTGTTTACATATTAGTTTTTAATATCTTAAATCAGAAATCGTGCCTTGGGATGCTTGCTATATTTTATAAAACAACTTCCTTCGAACCGGATTCGAACCAGTGACCTATGGATAGCTGATTACCGCTACAGTCCACCGCTCTACCAACTGAGCTATCGAAGGACTGTCGGCGAGGGAGTCTGCTTCGTTGCTCTTTACGGTGCTGATTTTGATTTGTATGCTACTACCTCCGTGGGTACACTCGATATACTTGACAGCTGAGGAAACTCAAGCAAATGTGAAAACTATTTGCGCAAGATCTCTGTCTCCCTTTTTCACATGAGGGAATGGTCCGATGGCTATAATAACCTCGAGCTCCGTTCAGAATACTGTCCTTGTTAGTTGTCATGGTTACAGGCTCGCCAGAAAGACGAAAAAATGTATATCTACATACATAATGAATTTCATTCACTTCATATGATTATTACCTGAAAGTCTATGATCAAATATCTTGAAATACCAGCTGTTGCCACTATGTGACTGCATTGCACAACGACCGAGATGCTGCGGGCGGTTTATTTACGAAATTCACGAATCGTGGTCAAAACTGTAGTTGCTCCCTACCTGAAATTCTATTTCTCCGCTACTGCGTCAGTTTGCGGGTTTTCTGACGGCGATTCGGTTGTCTGCACTCGCAAACTCGTTCTCTTCTTGACTAGCGTAGCGTATGGCTAGGTGAAATGACTTAAACACGTAAACACGCTTACTATACGAAAGTGACTCTGTTCGAGTCTATTAGCAAGTACTTTTTCTGTAATCAGCGACCACTCTAACAGCAATGACCGTCACATGTGCCCTCAGGGGTATATTCTGGTGGGCCCTTTCCCTGCCACAATATATTTGGGTCTCACACACATAAGGGTCCCGAGTGCCTTTTCCGCAGGAGATGTTGCAGCTTGACGCAGTTCGTACTGACGAGGTTAGTTTTGTAAAGTTAGGTAGGCTCTCAATACTTCCCCTTCTGTTTCGGGAGGTGGGCTGCCGATCGAGGTGGCCGACCTATTCCCGCTAGACTTCTGCCTTCTTGTATTTAGTTTCCTTCCTTGTGTGGCGTAGCTGAGCGAAAGCGTTCAGCCGGGCCCGGGGGTTGGAGATGCGCAACTTGCGCCTTTTCCTGTCAGTAGCGCACTAACCACTCTGAGACCTACCTGCAGAAAACCAAGACAAAAATCATTGACAGTTTAAAACGCGCCCTATAGTGGCGCACGAGCCTGTGTTAAACCACAGGAATAGTTCGGCGCGATATAGAAATTTCGTTCCTGATGCGCTAGTAAAACTTCTACTACTACTACTACTACTACTACATGACCGTCACATATAGCAAACATGTATTTTATCGTGGTGATTGAAGTCTGAAAACATTACTATCTTATTGTCAGCGAAAACATCGCCTCCAGCACAAGCGGAACCACAGAGTCGGTGTGGAGGCAGCCAATATTGTTTGGGTCAGAAATCGGAGTCGGATGCTTATTTGCATCAGGAGCCGGAAAACATTGGCCTATTTTGTTGAAAAAGCGAGCCGGACATTTTGGTGTTGTAGGAGTCGGAGTCAGACTTGGCTATCGGACTCCGTAAGAGGAAAACTAGAGAGCTTCATGCCTGCACGGGTTGATAAACTCAAAGTGTTCTCCAATCTCCCTCTGAACCAGGTCTATTTACTTGCGATATAAATCAGCTGTGGCTTTTTATTAGCTCTGTCTCTTATGGTGAACCATAATCATGTGCCAAACTGCAAATTGTAGTTTTCTTGAGAGGCAGACAAGTTAAAATCATCAGTTAAAGAGGGAAGTCTCCATGGCAACTTGGTCAGTCAGCTTCTGAAGAAACGTCCTACTTACCCAACTCCTGCGACGGCAGCCCCGCGAATTTCATAGACCAGCTTCCGGGTCAGCCAAAAATACTGCTAGGGTAGACGTAGTCTTGCCTTTTGTTCAGTATTTCTGCCCTTGAAAGATAATACGGCGCTGAGCTATGCGCCAAGGCCTATAGATCGCAGTGCGCTTAGGCCTATAGATTGCAGTGCGCTTAGGCCTATAGATTGCAGTGCGCATTTCAATAGGTCGGAGTCGGGACCTGAGGCAGACTTCTACTCAGCGATTGCCACTGTTGTTATCTCAATCTCTTTCCTCAACATCGACGGTCAATATATATACTGGTAACGTGTATTAATGCTAAAGCTTCATCGAATTTTTGTATCTAATGCGGTCATCGTGTGGTATTGTAAACAAGGCGTGAAAGGGTTCTCTGATGCCTACGCGAGCTTCAGGCAAAATAATAATAATACGTGGGCTTCTAATTTCGGTTAGGCATCTTCTCAGCTAAACCTAACCTAATCCTAAATGCCCTTACCTACCGCATTTTAAGGTAGGCTACCTCCTATACCGGCAGCGACTGCTTACAGGAGAAATTGTTGAGACAGCCTCGTAATGCTGTCATTGGCTAGAGAAGGCCTGCATTTGGCGTACCTCCTCCTCCTCGTGTGCTGTGCGCCTAACGAACCAATTTATCGACCAAACGTGACTGCTCTTTGCGCGCTCGTTAATTGCGACCGCGGGGAATTAAATTTCTCTGCTCTGTGCCGCGGTCTCGTCACAATCCGGAGCAGATCATTTCAGGTTTTTTTATAGTTGATGTTCGACAGCCGAGTTAGGGAGGGCTTCATTGCGTTAGTGCTGGCAACTGCACAGGACCGTTGTTCTTTATTTTTCATTTTTATGTCTCGATTAAGTAGAAATAGTTTAGGTGACAGGAAACAGATCATTCGCTTGGATTAACAGTGTTACCGGTAACGTTTTCCTGCGGGTTGTAGTCACGCGACTGCATAAAAGATGAGTTCAGTAACGGTGTTTTCGAGTAAGTTTCGTTTATGCTCATAGTGCTTCCTAAACTGCATTGTTGTAGCTGCTTTATATACTGTATACGTAGTTTCACACTAACAAATTTACTCCCCGAGCCGCTTAAACTGTAAATAAATTTCTTGAGCGGCCAGATATTCCGTTCAGGTGGTGCTGGTGGTACAGTGTACGTATCTTCTGTATTTTGATTTTGAGAAACTAACTCAAATTAGTACAGATTTTGGGCTGGTGATATAGAAAAAGAAACAACCCGGCCGTTTAATTGTTCACAGTTAAAAACTAGAGCGCCTCGTGGCGTAAGACCACCCGCGGCGAGTGCAAATTCAACGAAGTCATTTTTGATGGCCAGCTAGTCCTAGTTTCTCATATGGATGTTGCGTGCAACAAGGTTATAGCACAATCCCCATATCTCCTAATAATAACATGGGGAAAAATAGAACTCGTCGGGGCGTGGGACAGTCTGCCGCGGTGGACGCAAATTCAACGCCGTCAGTTTTTTTATGGCTAGCTAGGCCTTGTTTTTTTTTGACATGGGTCACATCGAGGGCAACCCACCAAACTCCCTAAAAAAATTTGAACATTGCTCAACTCCTTCGATCACTTATTGAGTGGACAGACAAATATATATACATATTTACAAACTTAAATCTGCAACGAAAACATTATCACCTCTCTCACATCGTTCGCGGGTGATAATCATGCTGTTGACTACGGCTGCACAGCAGCTACACGGCTAGCAACCCTTTAAAAAAATCCACTATTTAATCTGACCATTCTCGTATAAAAAATGATACTAAACACTAATCCCCAAAACCAAGATTTAATACTATCTTTCTCATGTACAAAAAACAATAAATCCTTCAAACTATGATTAAACCTAGCCTCTGCCATACAAATAAGTAACACTGCAGCGTTGCATGTACTGTATGATGAACCACGCGAGAAAGGGTTCAACGATTAATGGCTGATGATTTATACGTTTGGAGATTTTTCCTTTCATTTTACTGGAAGTTTTCGGTAAGAGTGCGAGTCGCACAGTGTGGTGAGGAGTTGCGGTGGTGAGTGCAGCGCACCATGACGGACCTCACCACCAAACCGCGGGGCCGCAGCCCCCCCGATGTGCTTCACTCATAACAGCAATAACCGCTTGGCTGAGCGCAGAAATAACTACAAAGTTATCAGCACGTGCTGTGTTCTGCAAACACCACTACGCTTTGTTGCTTCTGTAAAATTCGCGCCTGCCACACTTGCAGCGTTCCAACTTTCGCCCCTGAATTATTATGCCGCGCTCGGCTTTGTGTGTTTTGTTGGTGGCCTACCTGCGGTGGTGAGGAAAACTGAGGTAATGTGTGTCCATGAATGCGCGGAATGTGTAGAGTCGCGATGTTTACGGCGGTGTCGGAGCTTACATGCTATAGGGTGTGGTGTCCAGATTGTGCTGCTATAAGTTGACTGCGCGCGGCTCAGGCGAAAAATAAACAACACTGGCATGTGAATCGAGAGAGAATATGCAGCGTTTCTGCATATTCTGCAGAGTACTTTACTTCTACTTCTTTACTGTTATCGCAATAAATATTACAATGCCAAAGGTTTTCACTTAAACTATGGATAATATATTTGGAGCATTTCACGCTTTAGGAAACTATTAAACTACCGCACACCTCGATGAACGTAACTGTTGCTGGGAGATGTGGACTCTCATTTTACATATCCTAGTCAGGACCAACATAAAATATTTTACATATCCTAGTCTGCGGCAAGTTATTCATCTCTGCCCGATGTGTGTTGCAGAGCAGCTGAATACTATAGCGCTAAGGTCTGTTCATTCTGTCCAGATACATACATTGAACTTGAGCACTCTGAGAGCGCATACCTCCGCCAAGTAAGGTAACGGTAACGAAAAATTCAGATTGGCTCTGAAACCATCATTTCTTTGTATCAAGTATCAACTCCAAAATCTAATCATTTGTGCCTTTTAATAGTATTAACAGCTTCTGCACTTTTTTCAAGATCCTGTCATAACTGTTTAGAGTTATGCTGCAAACAAACATGATGTCAAACATACAAACGAGCCCACCGATCTGCACCAAAATTTAATCATTTATATCTCATAACATTATTAACAACTCCAGTAAATTTCATAAAGATTCATTCTAAGCTTTTTGAGTTATTGCGTAATAAACGTTATAACAAATACAAGTCAAACATAGAAACAAGTCAACCAATCTGCACCAAAATTTATTCATTCATGTCTTAGAACATTACAAACAAATCCTGCAAGTTTCATAAAGATTCTCTCAAAACTTTATGAGCTATTGCGCTAACAAACATGATTAGACACAGCAACAAAATTACGAACGAACGGATCATCACAAAATTTGATTATTTACTCGTTGGGATATAGCTACCTCACAACTCACGTAAATTTCATAAAAATCCGTTTATAACTTTTTGACTGTTTATAACTTTTTGACTTATTGCATGGAGAAAAAGGAGGTAAACTAACAAACGGATGAACGGATCTTCACCAAAAGTTAATCTTCTGTTCCTCCTAACATACCTTACAATCCCTGTAAATTTCGTCAAAATCCGTCCATAACTTTTTGAGTTATTGGTGACAAACAGAAAAACAGATAGACAAAGAGACAGACAAACCCGATGAAAACAGAACCTTCTTGGCGGAGGTAATGAATTTAAGACAAGTAGAGTCAATGGTAAGTAGAGCTGAGGTCCTCAATTCGACAATTCCAAGCATTTGCCGGTAAAAGTGGTGCTCCTCTTTACCTGATTTCCTCATTTTGTGTGACCACATGTTCTTCGTCCCCTTCCATTTCTCTTTACGTCACTATTTCTTTGGGTTTCTGGAGGTTTCAACCCTACATATACCTAACTACCGTCCAGAGATGTTTTCTACAGTATGTCGATAATCACCCATTCGGTGCATGTATATCAGCTTGGGAACAGTAGGTAGAGGTTTACGTACCTACATTCATTTACGACCATATACCTATCTTGAATTCTTATTTGGTTTAGATTCGGCGCATCATTGTCATGGGCATTAACGTTCTTCCAACTTCAATTCTTACTTCCCAGAAGAATTGGTGCCCTGTTCCATGAGCTGCAAACCGTTTGTCCTCTGTGTGTAGACTTAGCTAAAGTTTACTTGCCTTGCGACACGACCACACGTACGTCAAGTCTTGTCTACCTCGTCTGATAAGCCCAAGCGCAGGCTACTCCATTGGCGCTTTGTAACACACGCAAACTGCCGTACTCGTGTGACCGAGGAGGCGCGCTTCAGCCTGAATTTGTCGCCATAAATCAGGCTTGTGATAGCCTTTTGGGCGTCGTCCTGTACTGGCGACCGATGCTGCCTAGCTGCCTGCACCTACACGCACGAGGTAAAGTCTCGTCGCCGTCACTTGTTGTAGTAGTGGTAGATGTCTTTTGGGGTGCCATTGCGACATTGTACTTGGGGCTAAATGCCAGTGCACGCATGTGCCAATTTTATATTCTGAAGCCATTTCCTGCACATCGCTCTTTTTTTATAAAACCCTGCTATTGCAAAAAAAAAGACGCTGTCTCTTCCAATTCTAATCAATGAGAGCTTCCAGAAATGCTTTTTATTCACTTAAAATTCATGGTCCTCCGGAGTTAGCTTTTTGCAATGGTGGTAACTCTCTGAAGGGTATTTTTGAGATTGTGGAGCAGCCCAGTCCGACTCCAACTCCTGGGTCCGGCCATAATCCAACTTCGAGGCCTGCGTCCAGTCGGTCGCCGACTCGACCGACTCCTTGAATCGCAAAACTATTCGACTACTACAGGATCCAACTCGTTGCAAAAAGGGCCCGTCTTCACTGACTCCGATTCACGCTCTCGGAACAAAGGAGAGTCTGATTCCCTTAGCTGGCTTCTTAAATTATTCGATCCTCTCTCCGCAAACTTTGTTGTCTTCCGGTAACTAGAGTTGTACGGTATTCCGAGAGTGCAGACCTCTGGGCGGCGCAATGCTAAAATACAGAATGTTCGACTGACAGACAAATGGCCTGCTGGATTATCACCAAAGTTTAATGAGAAAGAGATGAAAATGAGGAGGTAGCGACAATGTGGTGCCTAATGGTGCAAATAACATTAGAAGACAAACTATCGCTTGATTAGTAACGGTGTCAAGGTGTATCGGAATATTCAATGTACGTATATACTCACGATGGATGTTACACAAGCGTGAAGTGGATGCGAGTGTATCACTAGACAAGTTTTGCAGCTACAACTTCAAGTGCTGGCAATGATGCTGCTTAAACATGACAAAGACTCACATGATATCTGGAAAAAACCTAGTGGCTGCCACCTGTAATTTCATAAAGCTCCAGCCATAACTCTTCAAGTTATGTTGCTAACAAATGGCAAACAAACAATTAAGTCAGTGTCACGCATAACATTGCTGACAGTTGCTGTAAAATTTCATGAAGATCTGTTCATTACTTCTTGATTCTCTTATTGCATGTTGTTAACAGACACACAAAAAAACAAGCCCCAACAAAATACTATGTACAACTCCCTAGCACTGCCAGTTTTCACACAGGAAGTTTTTGAGTGCCGAGTGGACGGCTACTAGCATGGTGGACTGGTACTAGACATGTTACCTAATGCTCGAATAGCTGTAGGATTGTTTGGGACGTAGCTACCTACCTAGCTATACCTACCGGCCTTAATTGTTGCAGATGGCAACACTGCTGTAAACTGAAGCCCCAAAATCAGTATACGTAGGCCTACCTACTCGTGCATCGACGCGCAATACCTGTCTTCCATAGCGTGCTCGTACTGCACGGGACTGCCATTCTTTCTTATTGTCTGCTTGCGAAAAACGTGCTGGTTTTGGGAAGGAAAGGCTTTTTCTCATGCAACGAAGTTTTGTGTACAAACGTTTACGAAGTTGCAGTATCCTCCTCTTCATTTATAAAGGTTTCTGTAATGTACATAACGCTTCGATAGAGAAGCTGATGAATAAATTTATGTACATAAGTTATTGCGCTGCGTTAGATGGCTATCATCCGTCCGCACGATTGGCTGCACCCTCCGCGGAATACCGTCTATAGGCGTAGTGGTGTGTGGCGTAGACAAGAGTGCGAGACAGTGCAGTGAAGCAAGGGACGCTAGCGGACAAGTGCCTGGCATAGCATACCCAGTCAGGTAGGAGAGTAAAGTACGGTAAGAATGCTAGGCATTAAACGTTCCTAACTGCGATATTGACGCCTGGGCGATAGTTGTACGCTTCGTCGGCATGCCGACGATGTTGGTACTTACGCGGCGGCCGTGCGTCGTGCGCACTCACAGGGTCGCTGAACTGGCCCTACGTAACGGATGACTGTCTGCAGATCCAGTAGTAACGAATCTGCACTCAGAGAAATCGTTGTTACCCAAGAAGGGCGCGTCCGATTGGTCAGCAATATTAAGCCTTCGAGGCATAACTTTTCCTAAACTTCAGACAGCTGGCCTGGCTTCGATATTTTGATGAAAGTTTTAGGCGGTGATCCTATATCGATTACCCGGGAGACTTTGTGGAACTTAATCTTCGTAAAATGAAGATTTCATTCCGGCTCAAAGTAATCTGGTTGCTTTTAACACCAGCAACACGTTTCAAAGTGACGAAGCCTAAGTTCCAGTCTGCAATTTCGGACAAGTCTAGTAGAATGGGCTGGGCTTAGATCAGGAGTTCGCAACCGGGGGTACGAGATGACCTTCCTGGGGTGCGAAGCTTCAATAAAGTAATATTGGATACATAAAGTTGTACTCAAATTTGGTGTAAACTTCATTCTTTATCTATCATCAGATGAGTTATTTTGTGATGGGGTGCGAGAACACATTAAAAGTTTTCTAGGTGTGCCAGGCTTAGATAATGTTTGGAACCGTTGATAGAGGGGGAGGTGGCGCATGGAGCTCGAGTGCGGAAAGCGTTTCTAAAGGAAACTTGAGATTAAATGGACCAATGAAACCTGTGCATGCATCGAGATTATTCAAAGAGGAAGAAATTGACGCTGAAACGAAAGCAATCGAGTCATAATTGTGCAATTGGCAGCCGTTACAAGCAATACGAAGGGCAGGCGTTCCCAACCATGCATAGGTGGGTAACTCGCACCCCCTGGGGGCAAGAAATGATCTTCCAGTAGGTGCGAAATCTTGGATAAAATAAGGTTGGACATGTAAATTTGTTCACAAAGTTTACTTTAATTTCATTCTCTATCATCAGACGAAGTACGATTTTGTAGGGGATGTAAGAACATCGAAAAATTTTCCTGGGGTGCCAGGCTTGTAGAAAAGATTAGGAACCGCTGATTTAGATCTACCTTAACGACCGAATCGAACGCGTCCTGTGTTGATATTTACCTTTTAAGCGGTAAACCTACTCAGTCTCCTACTTAGAATTACCTCTTAGTGGCAAATATTAACTCAGTCGTTCTAGAGATTTCTCTGCGTGTAGGAGCCCAAAGGTAATAGCCTACATGTATGTGTGTGTGTTCTTTAATTTTACACCACTGAATTAAATCATAGGTTTTGAAAGAGAAAAACCTAGAGAAAATTATAAGGAGGTTGAGTTATGTGTTATCGGCTACGCAGATGCATTATTCTATAGAGTATTACTACTTTACCAAATACTTGTAATATAAAATGTGTTTGTGTGTAATAAACCTATCAAACCTAAAAAAATTATTGCAGGTTAGGTGAAACCGTAATTAACTAAACTTTAGTTATTGCAGTTAAAATACATTTTTCACGGATGTAGCAGAATCTTTGAGATGCCAAACCTTGTTGCATTTTAATAAGCATCGTGTTTTGCCTCTTATTTCCTGACTTAGCTGCTGTTTACCCGCTTGTGTTAATTTAGCGCATTTGAATAACTCACTCTCATGTTATTTGTTAACTGCGGCGATCAACATGTACGTGATAGCTGAAACCGTTCGTATTGAAGGTTCTTGAATTTTTACGTATTCCATTCAGAGTGTAGCTAGTTCTTTCCGATGAGGGGTGAAAGAAATTGGCCGTGCCTCCAGAAAATGTTATAGCTGCAGCTAGATAGCTATGTTCCCGTCTTTGTTACGATGATGAGAAGTTATGTACTGTAAAAGTTAACCTCGGGAACTCTTGTCTGTTGCGTCTGTCGTATATATCATATAGCTATGTGTAGGAAGCGCTTATTATTTCAAGGCAGAGAACTATAGCTCTCCCATATATCTGTGCTTCCTTGCAAATCGAGCAAATTTGCTACAGTGTAACTTAACCCTTGAACTCTTTGTCTCATAGCGTGGTCTGTGTACAATATTTCAAGTAGTGTTATTCCTACGAGAAGGCAGATCAATTAATGAGAGAAAGGGGTAACATTAAACTTAAGCATCAGTTCGCGTAGCTAGAAATAGCACTATTGGAGACTGGACCGTGAGATCCAATCGGTGGTAAAAAGTTAAATTTTATTAATAATAATAATAATAATAATCCCATTTATTTCTCATCTGGAGACTGCGTCCAACAAGGTTAGGACACAGTATCCTGAGGTTTTCATGCTTAATACTAACATAGGAATAATACTA
>LQNS02278183.1:9817974-9830341 GCA_001587735.2 Parhyale hawaiensis | reverse complement strand
CCATGCAGCGAACGGAAGACGTATTGGGCTTCATCTATCTTCAATTTTGTGCTGATTCGTGGCCACTGGAGCTTTTCTAACAGTGGGGTGACATGATCACGTTTAGTAAATTTTCCATTCAGATTACCCGCAGAAGTGCTCTAAATTGCTAGATAGTTAAAGCCGCGTTTGCCGTAGGTAATGATAGCTGCTCCATCCACCGCGCTTGTTGTCATTGTGTCATGTGTAATAAATTACGTTGTACTGCTGTAGTGATTTTACGTTTTGTAAGTCTTAATGCTGCAGAATACTCACTTTTAAATGAAATATAACTGTGCCATTTCCTTGCAGAATGGGTGACCCCATGACTGTGTTGAGTCAGAGCATCGCCGTCCAGTTCGCCCCTGCTTCGTCAGCAGCTGCCACCAAAAACACAAATGCGTCCGCCGAGAGCGTCCGACATTCCTCCAACAAGCGAGCGCACGCCCTCTACCGGTCCCTCCGGAACCTCACCCGCTCCAGGGCCGGCACCCTCCCGAAGGCGGTGGCTAATGCCGTGAGGAGCAAAAGTGTCGAGCGCGTGCCACCAACGAGCGAGAAGCCCCCCGAGGCCACCTCCGTGAGCCATCATGGTGTCGCCTCCAACAGGTCTTCAGCTGATGTGGATAGTATCATCGACCGATGTGCAGATAATTTTCAGGCGTCCCGCAATAGTGAAAATATTTCGTCTAATTCTAAATCACATTCCAATCAACCTGATGTCATTCAGTCAACGCCAAACTTAACCGAAGACCAAATCAGCTGTCGTTTCGGTGCGAGACAACCCAATGGCGATATACATTCAGGAGACCCAAAACCGGTTGATTCCGAAGACGAACCGTTCGCCACGTTAAAGAAATCTTCACCTTCGAGGCGATCGTCATTTTTTAATGCAATACATGCTTCATTGCCGCCAGTTTGTTCTGCTGCCTCCAAGTTACCTCCTTCTGCCCGTACGTCCCCTAGCAAAATTATAACGTCATCGACTTCTTCGCCTTCCAACACTGTCTCTTCTTCGTCATCCAACTCATCCCCTAACAAACCCCTCCCTTGCGGATCTCCCGCGTCATCTTCTGGACTTTCGATAGCGACATCGACGCCTAAGTCTTCTCCATGCAAGGGTACCTCGTCTGCTGCTTCTGCCCTGACAGAGATAAAGGACCGTGTTCCTAGTACAGGGGATGTCGCAAAGAACAAGGAATCGGAGACCGGCAGTGACACACCGACTCCCACCAACGCCGATGTTCCGTCTCCTCCTTCTATGAAATTTTCACCTTCTTCAGAGCCATCAAAGCTTTTCCAGGTAAGCTGTGGACATTGATTCTGTGTGCGATGTTGCTTTTAACTTTATTAAATCTGTGGAACTGTCCAGTGTCTGCCGTTGCCTACCTAAGGGAAGCGGTTTTTCTCTACGACAGGCTAGGACAATCCAGCAACAACTGGATTACGCGGTACGTAACGTCCTTGGGAGGAAAGCATCAGTTGTCCGCATTATAGGTACCTACTTTTCGTCACTTATCCTCTTTGTATATAATTTGTGTCACTCGTCCGCTGTACAGTATATTTTGTTTATTCTTTTGACTTTCACTAACTAGCCTTACCAATGGCGTTTCCAGATATGAAGGTCAGCTTTTCTGGAAAGTACGACAAGTCTCATTCACGCGATCACGAAAGACATAATTATCTAGGACATTTCTCCTTGCGGACTCATGCAATGCTAATCAACGTCTCGCTCTGTGCTCGGTACACGCCTTTTGCTTTTAAGGCTTCCTATTGAGACGCTGCGTGAATATCAATGATGTAAATTGATGAATGTTTTGCTACCCTTCACTCGCAGCCCAACAGCGAGCTTATATCGCTGGCCCCGCCCTGGGACTTCATTATAGGCTCCCTGTGTACAGAATCTAATTACTGTGCGCTACACACCGTAGCAAAACCCTTATAGATGCTCGATGTAGAGTTAATGGTAAGTACCTGCACTAGGCCGCTCCTTGTAAAGAACCTCACGCCTACACGCCTGGTCGTAACTCTGTTACTCTTGCATCGGTCTGCTCTTAAATGCTTTAATTGCGCATCTTGATTTTACGGCTCTCAGTCAGCCAGGTTTTTTCGTGGTTTTGTCTCGTCCAAACTCCCTGTGGTCGTCTTTTATATCTAATTGGATTCTGTAGATTTGCGCTTAGGCAACTTTTTGGTGCGATAATCTTAGGAACTTCATATTCAAGGCAGTTTGATGATGTACGGTAGGTATTAAAACGATATGATACATGATACTTGCCTCTCTGACTTACTTTCGTCCAATGGTACAAGTGACATGGCGTCGGTTAAGTGTAGTACTACTGGCTTGAGCATGAGCAACTTTAATGTTTATCATTTGATTGTGATTTTTACCTTGCCACACATTTTCTGTAATAAAATCATTTGCTTGTCTACACTCTACTCAGTTGGACTACGCGGTTGTGAGATTATACGATTTTATGGGAGTCCCAGCCCTGAAATTCTTTAGTTCATTTCAGTATAAAATACATATTGGTCACTAGAGCACTCTGAGAGCACATACCTCCGCCAATCAAGGTAACGGTCACGAAAAATTTAATTTGGCTTTGAAACCATGTTTTTCTTTGTATCAACTCCCAAATCTAATTATTTGTGTCCTTTGATGGTATTAACAGCTTGCATAATTTTCGTGAAGATCCGTTCATAACTTTTTGAGTTATGTTGCTAGCAAACATTATAACAAACGTGAGTCAAACATGCAAACGAACAAACCGATCTGCACCAAAATGTAGTCATTCAAGTCTTTTAACATTACTAACAACTGCTATAAATGTCATAAAGATCCATTCATAATTTTTTAGTTATTGTGCTAACAAGCATAAAACTCGAAACAGTGACAAACAAGCGAACGAACTAACAGATCACTCCAAAAATCTGTTCATTTACTTTTCGTAACATACCTAACAACTCATGTAAATTTCATCAAAATCCGTCGATAACTTTTTGAGCTATGTCATTGAGAAAAATAAGGCAGACAAACAAACGGATGGACGAATCTTCACCAAAAGTGAATCATCTGTTTCTCCTAACATACCTAACAATCCCTGTAAATTTCATCAAAATCCGTCCATAACTTTTTGAGTTATTTAGGTGACAGACAAACAAAAAGAGCCGACGAAAACATAACCTCCGTGGCGGAGGTAATAAAAATGCATATACGGAAATTTTGCCTTGATACAAAATATGAAACAAGACAGCTGTCTTTGGCTGGCTATTGAAAAGCTCTCATTATTTTCAGCGAAAGAAACCACGCGTTCATTTGGCACCAAACAAGTAAGGATCATAATTATGAAGGTCCTTCATCCTCAAGCAGTATGACTGTTTTGATGTTATTTCGGAAAACTTTGGGGGTTCCAATCTTCCCTTACAAAATTTTTGGGGTCTAGCTCTTCGCTAAGGCATTTTTAGGGTGACAGTTTTCACTTGGGGTAACTGGGGTGATGTATGTGATCCATAGTTGATGCTGGTATCTAGAGTTACCGCCGGTAACGATACCATTGTCTCAATGCAGTGCTGCGCTCTCCTCTGCATGCAGCTCATCTGACAGGGTCCTGCAGAGCTGCAGAAGCTTCGTCTGCTGTTACCGAACCTCTTACTTGGGAAGCCCTGGAAGTCCTTGGCAGCACGTGAGGCGTCCATGAGCGCTGCGAAAAAACTCGCAAGAATAAAAATAAACAAGCGACGGCGTTACGTACTCTTGCTGCAAAAACTGACGCCCCTTAGCAAAGCATATAGGTTTGTGGAGCCCGGCGTATGCGGCGTGTCTGCCTGCAATTTGCTTCTTCTGGAATGCCAGCTTGCTCCAAAATTCACAATTGGGCTATTCGGCGCGAATGCTTTTATTATCGTCCTCTGCATTCCCTAACGGGCTGCTTTGCGTGAAATGATTCTGCATACTCTGCAGCTACACTTGGCCTTGCTTAGGAATGCCTGCCATCGCGTTCTCAAGTTTTACTGTTTTATGCAAACATACGCAAGGCCACTCACGCATAATATTACACATTTGGATTATAGCGCCGCCAGATCCGTATCTGCTCTGCTGCATCCCAGCATACGTACTACGTTTCCTTCAGAACTCGGTCTCAACAATTTTTGTGCTATTGAGAAGTGGATTCTAAAGGGCCGTTGATACTACAGGGTTAAGCACATCTGTTATTATATGGCTGTATCTATTGTGATCCGTCCTGTCTAAATTTTGTCTCAAGGATATTAAGATGTATTTGCCGCTCATCTCCTGTGTTTAGAGTCTTTAATTACAGGTGGGATAAAAATTTCGTCGTTTGACAGCGTAACGACCCGGGGAGCATGCATACGGAAGGTCCTAGACTCCCGAAATTCACTTAACTGCAAATATTGTGATTGCGTTTTGTTTGTACCGCTACTGTAACTCTGAACATTGGGCCGAGCGCTGTCAGCTCTGTAGTGTACGGCAGCGGAGCTCGCCCTACCTTGATATCTTTTGCTTATGTTTAATGGCTATGAGCTCTGTCCTCCCGACTGACAGGCACGGTGGATTTCACAGTCACTTTTGAGGTGGACACTGTGACGAGAACCTATTCTACTCTTTCGTAAGTTAATCGTAACCTATCCTAGTTCTTTATTCTTCCTCGTTCAACCCTGTTTTTTTGTTGACTATCCACGACTTGCGCTAACATACCTCGTTTAGCCCTAACTTATCTAACATTCACCACCAAAACCACCACCACCACCACCACCACCGTGGTAGGTATGACAGCTAATTGACGTCGTTGTGTGAACCCTCAGGAGTGGGTGCGGGCCAACTCCGTGTGCTGCTGGGAGCCGGAGCTGGTGGCCGCTATGGGTTCCCTCAAGTTGGTGGGCACGCTGCTGGGGGGCTGGCTGCTAGTCAGTGGGCCCACCCGTGCCCTCGCTGCTGTACTGCACGCACACACCCATTCCCTACTGCACCCACCCGCTGGCCACATCATAGCGTCCCTGGGTGAGTACCATCTTTCCTTCCAGACCTCCTCCATTGGATTAACTCTTGGTTAGCTTAAATTAGACTCAAATTGTGAGCGCGCTTGCTAGTGGATACGTTCGACCTCCTACCAGCAGGCGGTTTCGTCTCCTTCCTGAGCCCTCCTGGTCCTTCGATCGCCCGCCTTTTAGCTGTGTCGAGCCACCAAGACACGTGGCCTCTTCTTCAGGCCGGAAAGTGTGGAAACAGCGCTGCTGGCCTTCCTTGATGACGTCATCATATTTGCACCGCCCATGTCTCCGTGGCCAGTGGTAAGCCTGACTGCGGGTGCACTGCCGAGGCATTGCGGACAGCCATAGCCCGCAGCATGGCACAGTCGCCACAAGAGCCTTAGCTACCCTGAACCCGGGCAGACACTGCTCGCTGGGCGCGGACACACTAGTAGAGCCCACACTTTCACCTTTACAGCACCGCTTCCCTACAGCGGACTGGTACCGGTCTTGACATTAAGCTTGGATTCCTCCTCACGAACAGCCCGTGTGTTTTTTGTGCTCAGGCGCACAGTACACTGAAAGGTAATGAGTCAAAAACAAGAGCTTTATTCGCAACAGTAAGATGAACTTGGTGCGCTAACTCTGGTGAAGGTTTAGTTTTCTGAAGCACTCTCATGTCAGTCTTACGTCATTGGTGCCATTGTTAAATCACTGCGTCACCGGAATCGCCAACCTGCCGACCTATTGGGTAGAGTTTACTGCGGCCTTCGCTGTGTGTGTAGAACCAAGGGTTCGCTTATGCTGAGGGCAGCAGCAGCAGCAGCGGCTGCTGGAACAGGTTTGCTGAGTTCTCTGTAGGTCGAGCGGTCACTGCCTTAGAAGGAGCGGCGTCCTTCTCGCTCTCCACCGCCGCTGGACAGCCTGCCAGCCTGCTGTCCGCCGTATGTCCGTCAGGGTGCTGCCCGTGACCTCCTCACCTAATTGTCTTTGTCTTATTGCTTTCTAACGGCTGCCACATTACCCCTTTGTCATTCATATTGGCTTAGTTACACCCAAGTTAAACTTCAATTCCTCGTACAAACAACTATTAGTAATTCCCAAAGGAAGGAGGGACGATGTTACAGCAACAGCGCCATATGAAACGAAACCACTTGGCTCTTTAATTGGGACCGCAACGAGTCCAGCAACGTACTTCGACGTACACTTGGGGATAGGGCGACGTACGCACGAACTCTTTTGCCGAACAAATGACTACATGCGGCTACTTTCGTTGTATTAATCTCAAGAAAGCGCTTCTGTCGCCCGGTAGTGCGCTAGCCATTCACGATACAGGATCTGTTCAGCAGAAGGATTGCCGCATTATCCTAACACATGGAAAACTGCTCGTTGTACTTGTGTTGTGCTTTGCGGATTTTTCCCCAGCATGCCTGTTATGCCGGTGTCACACTATACAATCGCACGCGCAACTTGATGCGAGGACTCACAGCTCGCACGTCGTTGGTGTTACCGTATCAATGCTACTGCCTTTGAATGCATATCGGGACGACGTGCGAGCTGCACATCCTCGCATCAAGTTGTGCGTGCAAAAGCATTGTGTGACCCTGGCATTACATTGACGAAAGGACGATACTATCATCACTCGTTTTGTACCGTGGTGAGAAAAGTGGTTTGGTGACTCGAATCGTATGCCCCTTAATTGCTGTGTAGCCTGTAACTCCATGGGCCTCAGTTGCCGCTCGTGAAGCGGTTTGACCCCTCACCGTTCCGTTGGCAATTCGTGGTCTTCATCGTCCATTCAACTCCTCACTTCTTCGTGCCCTTTAATACTAAGTGACCTCTCAATAACTCATCTCAATAGTCTCTCTATTGCCTCGATCGTCCTTGTATCATTTTCTTCTCATAATTTTTCCATGCCTTTGGCTATCCTTATGTTGCACAGATATTTGCGTTTGACCAGTGAATTTCTCCCTTTTATCATGACCGTGAATCACGTCTCCTTTACCATCACCGTTTATTTTTTAATTTGAGGTTCATACTAACCTTGAACCTTATAAATTGAAGACTCTATTATCTTTACCAGTTACCGCCAAGCGATACCGCCATTATTTCCCCAGTACAGAACGTATATATGCCTGCAGCACTCTCATTTCTCTCTATACACTCTCACAATAATCATCCTCCATCTGTAGCTGTTAGCTCTCCCTCACTCCACCCGCTCCCAGTTCCACGCTCTGCTCCTCGTCCTCGTGACAGCAAATCGATCATTCAAGACGGAGCTCGTGGTGGCGAGGAGCTTTTGAAAAATGTTCCCACTTGTCGTCGGCTGCTGCGGTCTCTCCTTACTTGTTCTGTACCGACTTCTCTACTCGCTGTTGTACACCTTTGTGTCCTTACCTCAGAAGCACCGGTCCTGAGCCAAGAGTAGTCAGAAATGTACACAGAGAAGACTACAGTGCGCCCTACGGTTGATCCCTTCAGGAATATAATATAGGATGGCCGTATAGGGCTATAGGGTAGGTACGTTCACCCTTCCTATGAAAAATTAGTTGTGCCATCAGGGTGACCCCGTAGGTTACCTCGAAATTGAACTTTTAGGTCGTCTTTCTCAACTTTATTATAATCTTCCAAATTCATTACATGGTGAGACTGAAATCAATTTGTTCACCAAGACGATTCTGAAATATATTGAGAAGTCACAATAAGTTTGCCAAGAATTTGATTGCCACATGCCACAGATAGTCGCCAAATCTTGGCAATATTTCAGCTGATTGTTATAATCTAAATTGGACATTACAATTTCTCCCTTACTCACATGAGTCTTGAAATCCTACCATATGAAGTCAAATAGTGTACACTCTAGGTTAAAGAGTAGGTAATGCTCAATGTATTCTGATACTAAAAAGTTTGACATCTCTAGGGTAAACATTTGCAAAAACAGTGACTTTCTTTGCGGTGAATTGTATTCTTGTATCTTATCCAGAGGAAGTTCCTTGTACACAACGGAGTTTTAGGAAATTTTCCATCTCCAATAAAAAATACAAGCATTGAGAGTCAATTGCTTTTTAAGATCTGGCTGTTACTTAATAAAAGTCACCTAGCAGAGCGTGGTTTCGATCCACGGACCTCTGGGTTATGGGCCCAGCACGCTTCCGCTGCGCCACTCTGCTCTTGCCAGAGGCAAGGCAAAGCTGCTCTTTTATAAAGAGCGAGAGTTCGAGTCTCGGGCCCGCCAGCTGCCACTTCTGTTTTGTTACCTTGCTTCTTCCTCGTCACACGAGTTAGTTACGTCGCTGCCTTGTGTCTTTCATAACAATGAGTTCGGTTCTACTGTGCTTACGCCGTGTGTGTGGTTTACTAGGAAATATCACGTATTGTAAATGTACCTTTCTTACCCTATTTTTGATAGTCGTTAACGCAGCTTAGGGTAATAATGCGTGTCCTTATGAATGTTTTATACGGATTTAGTGTGTGCGCAGACGCGTTTGAAGTGAAGTACGAATTTTAAAAATTTAGTCGCGCGGAGCGGAATACGGCCAGCAATGTCAGCACCTGAAGTGGAGTAGGTAACCCAAGAGAACGCCGGCCCGGTAATGAGCTAAACTTAGTTGAGTAATTTTAATTTTTCTTAATAATTACAGATGCTTAGAACAAGAGTAGGTTGTATTGGACAAATTCAAACGTATTTACTTTATAACCAGCTTTGAACTACCAATGGCAGTTAAGAAAAAAAGTCTCATAGCAGAGCGTGGTTTCGATCCACGGACCTCTGGGTTATGGGCCCAGCACGCTTCCGCTGCGCCACTCTGCTGGTAACAGGAGGAAGATTTTTCCGGGTGCAGTAAGGGTTGTATCGTGAACATTGTAAAGTCTCGTCAATGCTGGAAAGATATAAGCTACAGACAACAAATTCCACAATACATTATGTTCATCATTATTTGAGCGTGAATGCTTATATAGTAAAACGCTTCGTGTTTTTATTTATTTCGTGTTCGCTCTGAGGCTGCTTGCAGATTTTATTTTATAATTGCGTGGAAATCGATGTCCCAGGTTGCAGAAGATGACAAAGGTTGATCCTCATCCCTTTACCTGATGATACTTCTTGCTTGAAACATTAAAATCGGAACAATATATATTCAGCTTCTGGAGTCCGATTTTATAACTTTTTTCTCTCAGGTCACGGCGTATAAATTCGGCAGATAGTCCGCGAAGCGCTCTGGAGGTGATGGTTTTTCACTGACAGTAGACAATTATTACTTCTAGCTTACTATCTTTTTTATTTGACAAGCAGTTTAACCAGTTTTCTCTTCAGAGGCCAAAATTTCAGCACTTCAAATGAAGCAGATATTTGAGTTGAAAAGACGGTATCATTGCTACGGAGCGCTCGCATTGTATATAAGTTGACCTGACTGGAGATGCATTCAAGTTAATTAGTGTGTTTTACTCAAGATTTTACTTCTGCCTATCGATATGGAAGACCTAAGGATGAGAGCACGGCAAAAGATCAAGGAAGACAATGAAGTAAGTCAGAGAAGATTCCGCTTTAGCCTAAAGGTATTAGGCAAATATCGATTATTGCATGAATTTTTTCTCGCACGGGTCCACTAGTCTGACCCTAAGAATGACCGTCATGTGCTTATATATTTACTAGAGTGGCCGAGCTGTCAAATATGACCGCCAGACTTTGTGATGATCCACCTTCATTGATCACAATTTTCCTATTAATGCTAGGGCTGAGCAGCGCCAAGCATTCCTTCCGTTATAACGAGAATACCTTGCTACGGGGAGAAATACATGATTTTGATTGATTGATTGATTATATGCTGAAAAAACGATGTTTTTTTGCCCACAGTCGATATTATCTCCTAATAAATACTGAGCTGTGTATCCTGGATACTGACGCTGTCTTATAGCTCGGAAGTTTTTCCTCAAGTGAATTGTTCTGTTGGAAGAAGCATCCAAATTGGAGTAAAATATTTGGTACAAAGAAATCCTCATGGTCTTTTCTCGCCTTCTGACCGCTGATGAATATCTGCTCACTTGCTTCGAAGATCATGCAGCCAATAAGAGCATCAGCGTAAACTCAGGGCAGCCGAAGTTTGGATGAAGGAAACCCCATAAGTGAGTACGAAGCTCGATGCAACAGAGTGCGTAGAGAAGCTGTAGCCTATGTATCTGCATCGAGTTAACTTCAATGTTGGAAAAGAAAGAACTGCAGTGAGATATACGTTTCCATCTGCAACCCAGCCTATTTTCTATCTATCAGTTTTCAGTGACGCGAACAAAAATAGGTTTCGATCTATGGAAAAAGTGATTAAAATCAGGTTCTATAATCGTGCTATGAGAACTCATTCTTATAATCGCGCTAAGAGAACTCAAAATAGCTTCATTATTTCGATGTCAAGAACTGTTTCAAGCAAGAAGTGCTTTGGGATACACAAAGGAATAAGGATCCCACTTTCGCCGTCTTCTACTATCTGGTCATCGATCTCCATGAAAACTCATCTAATACAAAATCTGCAACCCTGGCCTATTTTGCGCCTATTTCTTTCAGAGCGTGACCCCGAAACATACAAATATCCTTATATGATAAAAACGCATCGTGTATTTATTTGTTTATTTCGTGTCCGCTTGGAAGGAAGTAGATAGGCGAAAAATAAGCCAGGTTGCAGATTTTGTAAATCAATTACTAGGTTGCAGAAGATGGCGGCGACGGCTGATCCTTATCCCGTTATCTGAAGACACTTCTTGCTTGAAACAATCCTTGAAATCGAAACACTTATGTATGAAGCTTCTGGAGTCCGATTTTATAACTTTTTTCTCTCAGCTCACGACGTATAAATTCGGCAGATGGTCAACGAAGCGTTCTGGAGGGGGTGATTTTTCACGGGCAGTAAACAACTATATCTTTTAGCTTACTATCTTTCACTTCTTCTTCTACAGCAGTATTATTCCCATTCAAAGGGGGTCGCTGAAGCAGATCTTGCTATTCCATGTATTTTTATCCATTTCCATGTGCTCCTTCAGCTCCATTTCACGCATATCATCCTTCACACTGTCCTTCTCTGAAGGTGCGAATTTTATTTCTTAACCCAAAATTTCAACACTTCAGTGAAGCAGATATGTAGGTTCGCAAGACCGTGTCTTGGCTACAGAGCGCTGACGTGCATACAAGCTGGCTGGAGTTGCATTCAAGTTTACTGCAGTGTTTTACTCAAGATTTATTTCTGCCTCTCACTGTTGAAGATGCACGCCTAATCAAGAAGGAAGATGGGGAACGTATAAGTAGTACGAAACTACTACAGTCTCTAGATCGAAAACGTTCTACGAATGCAAGGAGAGAGATGAATCGTCTATGCGCTACAGTCAAGAAAGACTTGAAGCAAAGAGGTTACAGAAGTGAATGAGAGCTGCTGATAAGTAGGAGTGGGAAATTGAGGAAACGACAAGTCGGAGAAAAAAGCCCCAAGGTTGTAAGCAGAAGAGAAGATTCCGCTACGCCCTATATTTATAGAAAATATCGATTATTGCATAAATTTTTTCACGCGCGGGTCGACTATATAATAGAACACAGTTGTTGGTCGCTTGCTTGCTCCAATGTTGGTCCGTCTCTCCCTCAGTTAAGAGTTTAATAGGAGAAAATTCATGTACTGAAAAACAAGTTGAGATACCATACAATTTCAGCGCTTACCTTGAGTTACCTTGAGAGTTTTCGGATGAAGTTCAGGTGACGTTGCTCACGTCACCCCACGTGTGTGGAGTCACTCTGCTGGGTGTCATCTGTGGTGCCGCAGTTTGCGACCAAAGAGAGAGCCAGCAGCGAATTATCTCCACAGTGCACGTAACCGCTGACCGCTTCTCTATATGGTATTCTTCTTAAATGTGAATCCAGCAAATGTTTGAACACAGTTTTGATATCAATGGCGTTTTGAATATGCCGAGGCATTTTGTTAAACAAACTTGCTCCCCGTACAGCGAAGCTATTAGAATATTTTGTGGCCACAGCTTTTTCACCATCTCTGCTTGGGATACGGATATCACAGGTCCTTCCAGTTCTTTCCGAGTGTCGCGACAATCCGCTCATTCACATTCACAGTGATACGTTCCAGAATTTTCCAAACATATATGATTGTTAATCGTTCGAATCTGCGCTGTATTGAATTCAAGTGGAGACAGCTGAGTCGTTTGTGGTAATCGTACTCCTGCATGCCTCGAGTTTTGGCCGTGAACGATCGTTGGATATCTTCAAGTTGTTCAAGCTTTTTTCTTGTACTCGGCATCCAAAGTGGGGAACAGTATTCTATTCTCGGAAGGATTAATTGCTTCCATAGTGTGAGCATTACATCTATTTCGCGTGACGAGA
>LQNS02278183.1:9773707-9784035 GCA_001587735.2 Parhyale hawaiensis | reverse complement strand
TTTCTTGGCAATCTCAAAGCTGTGTTCACTAGAGTTCAACATAACGTTCGGACGAAAAGATGACGATACTCGTTCCTTTCACTAGCGTGTGGTATCGGTGCTGTGCGCGTTTGGTGGATTTGCGCGATCGATCGATCGCGCAAATCCATCAAACACGCGCAACATCGGCATGTCAGTAGTGGAACTGCTGACCTGCCAATACCACACGCTAACAGCCGTTTCCATCTCATAACGAACTATTTTTGAACTTTCTGCAACAGTCATCATCGCGAGTGAAATCTTGCCGGGTGTGATCTAGGATATCTCAGCTAGCATAGCTTTAAATAATTGTTCCGACTCGAAAATTTTCAAAAACACGGTGGATGCTTCACACAGTTGTGAGAAAGTTACGTCGCGCTGTTTATGTTCTCAAATAAAGTTTTCCGTGAGTACGGAGTTTTTGGGTTATGAGTATTTTAATATAGCTCTAAAGGAGAGAAAAGGCAGACCATCCAGTCTTCCGCAAACATTTCCCAAAGACGTCATTATTATTTGTTGAAGAAGCAGCGACAGAATGAGGGACAGTCCCTGTCTCCCCTCACATCTTTCCTCTGATCAAATTACACACCAGACTGGCTTCTGCGCACAGTTCTCTTGTGTGCTCTACCGCTTCTTCCTTTACCAAACTTCTTTTCGATGTTCACAGTCTTCTGCTGTTCTTCTCCTATCTAATTTGACGCTGAAAGAACATGGCGTGTCAGTCATACATGGACTCTATTTGAAGCCGTCCTATCTCGGGCATTCTTTGCGATTACGATCTGAAGAACACATGTAACTTACATTGATGGAATAGTTGATGAAACTTGGCATCGCTCTAGCTATAGGTAGCTCACTGTGGTGGCTATCGTGAAATGAAATGCTCTCCATTTTGATTGCCACCGAACCTTTTTTAATGCACCCTCTATTTTGCTGTAGGTCACTGCAAGACTGCATCAATGTTTCGCACCCCATATCATCTTGGGACTTGGATTCGTTGAAAATTAGTACTCACGCTTGTTATCGTCTTCACATGACTGTGCGGAAGTGGGGCTTAAACTGTCGCTATAATAATAGCAGTAATAGTATCGACTTCTGTTGAAATCCGATACACTCATACAACGAAGAACAGGAATTTGATTTTTGTGTAGCTGAAAACGCTTCAGATTACTTGAGTCTCTTTTATTACCGTCCATTGTAGTCTTTGGCCTATAGAAAGTTATTTTATCAATTTACCCATTGTCTCATATCTAAGCTGTTCATTTACATCGACTCATCAGCTCTACATTGTCACTGATCACCCTCACTGTTCTGGCTTTGGGCGACGAAGACCTCACTTCCGTTTCAGAAATAAATACTATTTTTCTTTATTCACCAAATTTTTTTCTGCTAGCCTGTGAAATATTTATTCTCGCATTTGTAACTCCGACATTAACAACGTAGAGACAAACCAATACCATAAAGGCTGCCCGTGCACCACATTACGGTGCGCTACACCTCATCTTACACGCACCTTGCCCAGCATTATTATGGTGCTCAGCAGATGCTAATGAGGTGTGCGTAAGGAAGTGTATCATGTGACGCCCTCTGTGGCGCTCCATAACCGCTGGTGTATGGGGTGGCCGTGTCGCGTATGGGGCCCCTATACCAGCCCATATTCTCTGTGGTATAGCTCTTGTGTCAGTCCAGAGGCCTGCCAACATACCACAGGCAGATATGCCGAGTAAGGCCGCACTGGAAGTGCCTTGCCATGTCGCTTGGTAAGCAGCGGAAGGCTCTTGTCGTTGTTGCGTCGTTCCCTCGTCGCAACTTTACTTCTTTTGTTCATCTTACTCTTAATGGTGATATTTGTTGCTGCTTGTCCTCTTTCATTGTTTGCTGTTGCTGCTGTCGGGCCTCAGCACAGTTGCAGATAGAAACTGACTCCGACTCAGACTCCGGGGTCATGCTATGTTTCCGACTACTTTGGCATCAAAAAACACGACTCCGATTGTGCAGCCTTAAACAATAGATCCTTGTTTTGCTGCATGTAACACATGTACTGTGTATCTCCCTCTTTTTGAGTACAACATCACAACAAGCTGTGCATAGTATAGGAAGACTTCAATTTATGATATAATTTATCCTCTGAATGCTGCAAGGATAAATTATATAATTATAATAATTATAATTATTATTATAATTATAATAATTATAGCGCAGTTGACTGAGGTGCTCTAGGCAATGCGTGGAGCTATTCTCAGCTAAAGTGGGGTTCACACGCCAGTCTAGTGGCCCTCCTACACATTACTCTGCTTCCGAATATTTTGGTTTGCACTCGTAAACACAACACAACCGACTGTGTGTCTACCGTAAGATGTACTAGCCTGCCTGTCATCACGTAAGCTGGCGTAGCGAGCACCACTTGCAAAATTTCAAATGTCTCGTCACAAATGGAATTAATTTGAACTAAGGAAGCGGGGTATTTATCTCCTCTTAAGCGGTCCCTGCTACGCTGTCTGGCGCGTAGTACTATGCATATGGCATTGTTGGCCGACCCAGCAGCTGAGGGTGGCTGAGTATATTGTTGGAGGAGGTTCGTGCGAACCCGTCTTAAGAGAGTGTGCCATGGTGCCAACTTTAAAGTGGTGCATTCGGTGAACTAATTTGTTGGTGAGTAATAGCTTGTCTTCTGACCCTTGTATACATGTGCAATTGTGCTTGTATTGCCTTGATTACTGGATAAAATATCTACGGTTATGGCAGCTTTGGGAATAATCACGTACTTGATTCGGTACTTACAATATGAAGATCAGGATATCACTTGATGAGACAAAAGCGCGGGTGTAACTTAGCACCAAAGTTAAATTAGAAACAAAAACAACCTCCTGTATTCATTATATGCTTGACTGCATTAGCCTATACGGCCCATTGTTTGTCCCCTGTCTGATTACAGTTTGGTTTGCCTCGATTAATGCAAGAAAAGTTGAGTAATGCGCTCGAACTTGCACACAGGCGCCTAGGGGAGGGAGGGAGGCAAGAGTCCCCAGAATAAATGTTTGGATCCCTTGTTTTTTAAGGGAACTCGATCCTTTAGTGTCGCCTGGTGTCTCGGTCTTCCTCCATTTGCCGCGTTGTTGTTGTTGCCTGCAGTCAACTTCGTGCGTTGGATCTCCATGTATCATTTGGGGGGAAATTAAGGATGGCTTCGTGTGGCCTCTGCTGGACGTGTCATAAGATTGTCGCTTTCAAACTGGACTGCGGTTCCAATGTTGACTGTTGCATTTTGGGAAAAGTGCAACCTCGATGAAAGAAAATGTTTTGCGTACTTGTCAAATCTTCTTGTTTTTTTACTCTATTTTACATTCGTCGAGTTCAAAATGTTGATGGTTAAAAAATATTGGTGTGCTTTTTTTTGTAAATATCTCTATTAAAACGTGCAAATTACCATTGCAGAAGGACTAACATGAGTATACACCTATGGTATTCATTACGTTCGTTGTTGTAAAGGGTGTAACTGTCATTTTAGCGCCCATATCTCTGCGTGTGTAACCCGTCACTTACCGCAGTTCTTTCCTTTCCAGCGAGTGGATGTGCATCGTTGCACTTAATTAATTAGTGCCTCAAATGTAATCATTCGTATCGTGTTTTGTGTTTCTCGTAGCAGAGCTCTGCAGTGAAGGTGCGAACTGTCAAACTCTTGTTAAGCCGAAGTCACACTGTACAGTCGCACTCGCAACGTATGACCGGACGTCCAGCTGGCACATCGTCTCTATATATAATACACCTGTACAGAAGGATACTATTTATCCAGGATACCCCTATAGATGGAACGCTGAACGTCCATTCACAAGTTGAGCGTGCGATTAAATAATGTGATCCCGGTGTTATGATCGTTAAGTGATTAATAATAGCATTTAATTTGACTTCCGTTGTTTACTGTTACAAAGATACGTTAAAGGTGCATTTCTGCTGAGAGCGAACGTTGCCTGATCTTCATTTCGATGTGGCGCTGTGCCAACGCTTGGCTTTCGCTTGGCCGATAGGTCAGACTTCTGGTTCTGCTTTAGCCGATGTTTTGGGTTCGGTAACGGGCGACGTGCGGCACTAACCAGGGGTGCGGTGTGGGATATGGAACTAGTCCGATTCCGACTCCTTGGGATTCCAGGAAGGTCCAACTGCTCTTCTCAACAATATAGCGTCATTTTCACCGACTTCGACTCCTGGCGCAAGCAAGTTTGTCGGACTCTAACCAGCGCCCCTCTCCACCTCACCCCCCCCCACAAAAGAAAAATGTCCTCACTCCGATTGTGCTACCCTCCATGGTACCTCTTGGGAGCGAACATTCGATGTTGTGGTGCTACAACAACATGAAATTTTCAGTTTGAGATGTACTTAATAAGTTGTAATATCCTGGGATGTGCGATATGCTCTGGATGTATTAGGCTCCGTGCGTAGATGAGTTATTATATAAGTTCGTCACAGTACTTGGTTGTGAGGGTTAACTTCAATACAGAGTAATGTGTTCAGGCTGCAGTGCACTGATGAAGGAACGTCGTTAAGATTTTCATCTATATTGACATACTGTACAAGACTTATAAAATAAAATCCAAATATAAGTTACAATGCATGCTACTTGAGAGGAAGCTATGGAAATGCTCCTATATATGTTCAGATAAGCAAGGAATTAGGTCTGTATAAAAATGGCTGAGTTACTTCTTGAGTAACTCTTTTTATACGCATGACTTCCCGGCCTCATTTACGATCTTCGGAAGCCGGCATGGTTCTGGCCGACCTTAAGGGTCGGAAGTTACGTTTAGTTCTCCTGTAATTTATTTGTGTGTTTACAAGGCTAACAAATCTCTCAGAGTCGGAGTTTGAGTGACAGCTTCTACTAATAGCTTTGCGGGAAGGTCTAAGAATACTGCTTGTCGCTCTAGTTTGCGATGCTTGAAGGCGAGCAAATTAGCAATGGCAAACATACATCCAATCTTTTGCTTGAGTTATCTGAGTATGACCATTGGAAGGTTGGTACTAACATCCGTTGACATGAACATAAATGAAGCCACGATTGCGGCTAAACATTTCCATGTAGAGGAAGCATATTACAGTGCTGTATGTACGAAATACATGCATAACATACGTGATCTGCAGTCTAGTATATTCTATTGCAACAATTCGAGGAACAGTTCGCTGTCCTCATCCTGCAACACCAAAAAATTTCTGGCTTGGACTCCACAAAATGATACGCAGAACTGAAAACGCAGCTAAGAGACACGGCACTGATACAACCGAATTTTTGGTTTCAGTTGCGTAAAATAATCTGGCAGCAACTGGCGGCAAGATCGAGCTGGACGGTGCCGGTGTTGTCTGTGATAATTTCACAGCGTCGTCATAAAGCCGCAAGTTTATTGGGCAGATAGCCATGTGTGTGCAGTGTAATGGAAATTAATGGAAGCCTGGCACTCGCCAGGCCCCACATCTGCTCTATTATTCCTATCTACTCGGAACAGTTTTGCTCTCGACCTTCTCGTACTGATACCATTTTGACTTCTCTGATTTGCAGTAACTCAAGCAAATACTGATTAAATGGGCAAAATTCAATGGGGTAGCCAGTGCGTGTTCCCATTCGGCATGAATTAAACCTATAGTCTACTGTATATAGAACATTTGTACGTCGGTCTCTGTTTTCTTTCTTTTTGTTTAAGTGCAGGTTTCGGCATAGATAGTTTGGGCTTCGGTATCTGTATCGTCTGCTGCTGAGAACTCATCGCGTTCAATTTCAAAAATGGCCGTTATGTGTTGACTTGCGTTGCTTCGCGTCGAGTTACGTACAAGTTACTGCTGCAGATTTTTTTGCGATGCAGCTATTGATGCTGGGCCTGTGCTGCATATATAGCGATGCTGCACCGGTTTCGGCCGGTGGCTGCGGCTTGCATTTATACCTCGTGTGAGCGAGGTACCTAGAAAAAGGTAGAATGTCAACTTCTGTCTTACAGGTTTTGGTCAACCAACAAAATATGAGAATATAGGTAGCCAAATGGGGGAAAAGGAAAGACCCATATTAGGGGTAAAAAATGAACTCCCCTCACTCGCTGAAGTAAAACATCATGTTTTTTTAAATCTAGCTTTCATTGGGTATTGTAATTTTTCCCTATACCTAATGAAATCTTGTTTTTTAAAGATCTCTTGTTTTTCAGATGAGAGAGATATCGAGGGGGGGGGGGAGGAAAGGGAAGCTCGTTTTTTACTCATAATATAAATCTTCTATTTTTCCCGCTTGAGCTCTTATTCTTCGCAGGCTGTAGAACAACGTTCGTATGTTCTTCAGGGGAGGCTGGATTGCTCCTCGCTGTGACAGATCAGGTGTGTTCGCTTAACCCAGTTTAAGTGAGATAATCTAATCCAGCTAGCTTTGATGTCTCTTGAATTTCAGTCTTCAACGTTCATTTTATCATTTATCTCAAGTTATAGACGTTATTTGCAAACCGGTTACGATTGACTTTGAGACCTGAAGCGTAATCACGCAATCCAAAGCGGTAACTCGCATGCCCAAAAATGAAGTTCCTGGCAATTTCCTGCTAAAGGGTTTAGATTATAGTTCTCATAGACTCATAGTAGGCAAAAGACGCCACCTCAAGTACCTAGTTTTGGATATTCTCGCGGCTTGTTAGGTTTAGGTGCCGAGGACGGGTCCGTAATAGGACCGTCACTGGAGCGCCCGTGCACGGCTCTGGAGTGTGTACACAGGCGCTCGTCATCTGATGACCGGCGCAGATACGGCCGACCTGAGGGACGAGGGTCGCCCTTGTCTCTGCCTGTTTCCCTTTACTTTAATTGTGCTCAGCTCTTTGATGCTCGCCGTACTGTTTTCCACTGTTGTTACCTCGGTGCGTATTGCTCTCTGCTCACGGGGGTCGAACTCCGGAACGTTTCTTCCTACCTTTCCAATTAGTACGTTACGGTGGTTCGCCCAATATTACGCTGTCCTAAAAACTTGCCTCAATTTGAGCTGCCATTACAGATTTTCGACTGCGGCAACGACGTGTATCTGAAAACTTGTGTTGTTCCAAGTTGAAGTCACGGTCACAGAAATTTATGTCTTAAGAACGTGAAACGTTTTGGAGATTCGACTTTCGTGTGCACTGGGCTTTTTAGGAATTAAAGTAAGGATCCGTTGACCAAACTATGGGGTGAAAAATAGAGATTGTTTGAAGTTCTGCAACAAATAATTTCAACAGGTTAGCCTCGAGTCCTGGGCTCGTATTTCTTTCAATGATGTATGCTGCAGTAGCCCATTAGTGAAGCAACTCCCCTCAGGGGGCCTAAAGGTGGGGCCATAGAATCAGGATAGTTAGGTTCGCCGAACCTATGTTATGGAGAGCAGCGACCCCAGGGGGATTTTGTGGATACCTTTCGTGCCGACTTTATTTACTTCCGTTTTCATACTCGTACTGTAGATGCTTTGTTCTCTTCTTCCTCTTCTCTCCTGACTTGCTGTCCCCATGCACGTTGTTCCGCCTTCATGCTTGGATTCCACGTTTCTATCGCCATACTACGTGCATGCTCCATCCATTTCCTTCTTGAATCACCATAGTTGGATTAAAGGAGACTTTAACAGCTAATAGAATATAACTTGGTGAAGCAGCTTATGTTTTCACTCGCTTACCGTTATTGGCCGCAGTGCTGGATTTCGTTTACCGTCTGTTCTCCACCACCGTTTCCACCGATTACCATCTATTCCCTCTTGCAGTCGTCGTCGTATTCATCTCACGTCACGTATCCCTCAGGTCGAGCCGAGAGTCAGAGGGGAGCCTTGGTTAGTTATACGACGACTACCTAAGGAGGGTTGGCGACAAGCGAGCGTGCCCGGAGAGACAACACACATTAAACCGAAGTTATAGTCGCTGCTCGGGCCCGTCGTCAGCAGTGAATAGATCGGGGAAATTTGACAGTAATTCGCAGAATGAAATAATTAGCTTTCGACTTTTTAAGAGTTCGTCATCAATAATGTCACATATACAACTAAGCCCGTACGGAGAATTTTTATCATTGGTTTTTACCGTAAAAAACTGCAAGTATTTCAACACGACGGAGCTCATCGCCTCCAAGAAAATGATCTAAATCTGATGCAGGACCGATTCGCCCACTTCTTTGATAAAGATTTTGTGGCATCCTTCATCACCTGAACTGGATTCGGCACGTCTCTCTTACACCTGTCTCAAACGTTTCTAGGCCGTGGCCTAATCTCAAGTCAACAATTTGGAAAGTTTTTATTCTCACATTTGAATGCAAGAAAGTGTTATCCCTGACGAAAAACCATTTTTTTGTGCAAAAAAATAAATTTATATTTCTAGCATGTATACCGCGGTGGTTTTTAAAAAAATTCTAAACTTTTCTTTGGTGTGAGCTGTGCTTTTTTCCTCTGCGTACATTCACTGTCTTCTTCCTCTTCAAGTCAGTTTACGTTACTCTCAGCTTGCATTCTCAGTTTTTTTTTATTGCCGTTTTTCATGCAACACTTGAGGCAGTGGTTCTTAGCCCGCCCACGGTCGGCGCTTCTCGAGATTTCACAGCAAAAGTAGGGTTCAAGGTACACCTCGCCGCACATTCATTAAAACAGGTAGAGATACCATTGAAGGCTTATTGCTGCGTTGCCACACCTGCAGATAGGGTGTCCTTAGATGACAGACTCTGAGTACGGGTTAACCTTTTTGGAGGCACTGAACCCCACAAGTTCCATACATTCATTCATCGAACCCTTTGTACGTGGAAATATAAAATGCACTTTTTTCTTCAAATTCATAGCATAGCTATGTATATAACTATACAGGGTGGTGCAAAATTGTTGGTGCAAACTTCGGCTACTAATATAAAATAGTGATACAAGCACTTTTTCATCTACAAAGAAGCTTAAAAAAAACTCTTCGTTTTTTGAGGTAACTAAATAAAATGAGAACGATAGTTATTAGTTACACTCTGTTTATTAATACCCAAGAGGGCCATTCAAAAACAGTCCACAACCGATAATTTATTAGCAAGGATCTCGTTACAGCAGTGCTTGTTCAAAATATCTTCCATGAACATCGATACAAGTGCGACACCTTCATTGGAGAAAGTTGTGGACGTTGCCGGACTCCGGGCATTTCAGCAATCTCTCCGACGAAGGTGTCCCACTTGGTAAACATTTTGAATAATTACTGTAACGAGTTCTTTGCTAATAAATTATCTATTCTTAATTGATTTTGAATTACCCTCGTGTATCGCAATAAACAGAGTGTAGCTAATAATTAGCGTTCTTATTTTCATATCTGATTATCTAAAAAAAAAAACGAAGCGGGTTTGGAACTTTTTTTATTGATGAAAAAGTGCTTAGCTTATATCAATTTCTTCTATTAGTAGTCAAAGTTTGTACCATCAATTTTGAAACACCCTGTAGCTATATATACAGTATTAGTGCGCAATTTGTACCATGCACCATTTGCACACAAAATCCCCATAATCAAAGAACAAAACCAACAAGCAGAGCGTAACGTCACGACCCATCCGACTGAGGTGAACGAAACAGCCGAACCCCTGAACCTGACTCACTGAACCCCTGGGGTTCGATGGAACCCAGATTAAGAACCACTGACCTAGAGTTAGAGTCTTGGGAGACTCAAGCAAGCTTGTTCATCATCTGGGAAGGGTTATCTTGCGATTGTATCGTGTGCCCCCGGCATAACAAACCACCGCAATGAAGAGCATGAACATCCTGTGAGCCAGTACAGTGAGGCGCCGCTGCAGGCCTCCCCGCCAGCCCCATAATATCTCGCGCCTTAATTTCCTCAGATGGTGTCGCCCTCGAGTGGCACGGAGCGCGACACTCTCCTCGTGTGGCGCTTCCGGACGCCGGCCGAAATTTATGTCCTGGGGTAACTTTCTGGTCCGTAGGCCCCCGTAGGGAGTAAAATTGACTGCTGGATTTCTTTCCAGCTCTTGGTTCATTAACAACCCAATTAAACCCTGATTTTTGTAGGAATAGCGTAGTTTGAAACATGTAATCCTGTTGACGTTGAGCAGATATGGTGAATAATAACAGTAGTAATAAGAATATGTTTATTAAAAAGTCAGTGGTAGTATCCTAGCGTGTACTGCACTGCAGTAGGTCCCCTAGTAGCCTATGGCAGGGCACCATACCACAAAACTATAATTGCAATTACCAACTAGAGCACTCTGAGAGCGCATACCTCCGCCAAGTGAGCCAACGGTAGCAAAAATTCAAATTGGCTCTGAAACCATAATTTTCTTTGCATAAACTCAAAAATCTGATCATTTGTGCCTTTTTATATTAA
>LQNS02278183.1:9745290-9769901 GCA_001587735.2 Parhyale hawaiensis | reverse complement strand
CCTCCCCCCCTCCGTCCAACACACACACTTATGCATTCATAGCCTGTGCAGCTGCAACAGATGGGGCCGAGGGAGCGCCGCACCGTCTTGAAACTCGCATTTTCTCATCAAACGCCGCACAAAATATTGCCGTATGCGCGTCCCCTCAGGAGCAGAGTGCGATATTGAGGACAGGAAATTGCTGGAAATCTCAGACCCTGAATCCCAAATCGAGCCGGAACTTGAAGTTCAGATACCACAATTCCAACGTCACTGTACAGGTTTCAGAATTTCTTGGCGATTTCCACTGAAGCAGCTTGTGTGCATTAACTGCACCCTAATGCCGGGGCTTCACTGTACAGTCGCAAGCTCAACTTATGAGCGGACGTTCAACTCGCTCGTTTTTCTAGTTATGGAAAGTAGGCACAGATACCCCTGGTGAGTGTAACGTGCAAGTTGAACACGGGCTTATAGGCTGAGCTGTGCGCATTGTTACCACGGGCCGTCTCGGACGGTCCTCAGCCTCTCCCAACCCTTCCCCCTTCCACCCCCCATCTTGTAGGCAAATTATAAACTTTCTGTACTGTGCTAACAAAGTTTGGTGCGCGTGCAGCGGTGCTGGAATTAAATTGCCTTTAGGAGTCTTTGGGAAGTGGCAGCTTAATGCAGCAGCTGTAACCTGGCACCGGTGCCGCAACATGGCGCCCGCTGTGCGGCATGTGTATGTTGGGGTATGTTGAGCAAGTGTTGCTGTGAACAAAGGCCATGTGTATCTAAGAGGGGAGACTTGTTCACCCTGCAATAGTGATATGGTCCATTCGCTTCCATCGGTTGAGATTGTCTAATCCGATCAGCTTCAACTTGTCCTGATCAGGATATGGCGCACGTTGGATTGAGCGCCGAAATTAAGAATTTAAGGCTTGCCTTGTGTGAAATTTCAGACAGGGGCGTTGGTTTCGACCCGTTGAATTGTGGTTCAGGCGTTGGCCCTCATCGGCCAACCGTGAAATTTCCAAAAAAGTGTCAAAACGCAATCTTGCTTGTAAAAGAGAGCTTTCACATGGCTCAAAGTAATCACGTTTTCTTTCACAACTAGCTAGGCTTCTGTCTGAAGCTTCAAGTAAGTCACGCCTCAATGCTTAATTAATGCTTAATTTCGGCTCTCAACAGAATGGCGCTTAAGTTGTGACGTTCTCAAATGTACTCGGGATTGCGATGAACTCCCGCAGATCGATGCGGAGGGCAAAAAAGTCCAAGATAAAAGTTCCGTACAAGTTGTACCTTACTGGATTTGTAATAAGGATATCTTGGTGGAAGCGAGTAAATTGCACACAACCAAGGTAACCCGCTCCCGCCTGCCGCAGCTGACACGCCAATTCGGCAGATCAGTCGACAGGCAAGCAGTTACTCGGACATTGCTTTACTGATTGCTATTCGCTGTGGCCGACTTTCCACTAATTCATCGCTTAACCCTAATCCTCTCCAATTAAATTTTGGTCGCTCTCAAGTATTGCAATGCTGAGACGTTCTCCACAGAGAACAGTCCTTGTTCTCTGCCGGGCCATGTACAGCCAGGTCCTGCGATCCCCCGTATCTGCTGATATGAAAGTGTCCTTAACAGTTAGTATCCTGATCAAAACTGCCCGATAATAGATGATCCAATCGCGCAGCTACATCAGCTTAGTCTCTCCTGCGGCTCATGTTCATCTTCCTTTGTTGTTGTGTTTGGTTTACTTTGGTAGGGAAATTGGATCCAAGAAGCGCTCTAAAGTTTTAGTGTGCAAAGTTTCATGTTACCCTCTCAGAATTTGCATAACATTATGGCTGGCCTACACCTCCAAAAGCTTCTATAGTTGCCTAATGCCGGGACCCCAGTATACTATGGCACGCTCAGTTTATGACTGGATGTTCAACTCGTACGCCATTCCGATAACACGGTGAGAGTCGGTAACGAAGATACCCCTGGAAAGTACTTACGTTTTGTATGACGTGTGAGCTGATCGCCCGTTCATTAGTTGAGCAGCGATTCTCAGCTCGTCCCAGGCCATGGACCATCAACCTGAAAAAAAGTCCTGGACCATTTCATTTTTGACCAAGATAAAATTTACCATAAGCGTTTTGGCTTAAAGATTTCCTGTACGTTTTTTGAAATAGGAGTAATTCAGTATTATGAAACGAATGACCATATTTTCTGATTAGGTCAACAAAGTCAAAACTATCCAGTTTATTGACGAATAAAGTGGAAATCCTGTGGATAACCCAAAAAGTCATCATGGACCACCAGTTGAGAACCGGTGGTCAAGTGTAACCGCCGTACCACTTTTTCGTAGAGCATTTTAGTAACGTTGTAACCGCCACGTGTATCAATGCACACGAGTTACCAGTATGGTGGCTTGCGTTATCTTCACAGTTTCGCCGCCATTCTACTGAGAGTCATCAGCTCTTATTTAGCTTGTTACTGTTTTTTCCCGTTTGCATTTTACCAATGTTCTAATTGCTTTAAACAATCACCTCAACTTTAAACATTTTGCACCCGCTTAAACCACACATGTATAACAGCTAACCATTTTGCAGAACTGCTTAAACAGTTATGCAAAACGTTTAAACTGTTTATAAACAACTTTTATTAACCAATTAAATAGCTTGTTATCGCATTAGTACTTCAATAAAGAGATCAAATAATGTTTTTAAAGTTTGCAGTCCAACTGGGCATATGGTAAACCCTGCAGCTGTTTATCTGTTAACAGTTTAAACGTTTTGCATAACTGCTTAAGTAGTTCTGTAAAATGGTTAACTGTCAGACAAGTGTGGTTTAAACGGGTGCAAACTGTTTAAACTTGTGGTGATTGTTTAAAACAATTAGAGCATTGGTAAAACGCAAACGGGAAAAACAATACAAATTTTATTGTTATGTGATGTATATACAGCCCGCAAGTATGTTGTCACTTAACGCTCGATACGATGCCACGCGTGGTTCTTTTCCAATCGTATTGACAGAAGGGTACGTGGTTTCCTTGTGTCCCATGCAGCGTGTGTCTTCTGTCTGCCAATGTCAGTTTAGCTGTCTATGGACTGGAACAACTCGAGCTGCCTCTGCGCACCATATGGCCTCCAGTTACGCAAGACAACATGCCTCAGGTGCGCACGCTTTACACGCACCACCTGTTTCCTCGCGCTAAATCCCGCCCATTCTTTTCCGAATATAATGTGCGTATTTCTTCAGTGTTCTACTCTTCAGTGTTCTTCTACCATGGACCATCTACGGTACTATCTTTCTTCACTTGCTGGGCTGGTTGCGTGGGTGTTTGTTAACCTTATGAAGTTTCCTCCATTCTCACGTCGCCAGTCTAGTGTATCTCAATAATAATAATAACAATTTTATGGTTCATGTGCATTTGTTCCCCTTGGTTTATATACACCTTAGTCTGTAGACAGGAGCAGACGCAATCGGCACTCCTCTCTCAGACACAATCGGCACTCCTCTCTCAGACGCAATCGGCACTCCTCTCTCAGACGCAATCGGCACTCCTCTCTCAGACACAATCGGCACTCCTCTCTCAGTTACGCTCAAATAGAAGCGTTCATGAAGTTTCGGTTTTATTCTTTCTTATAACTATTTGCATTTGCAGAATTTGTACGCTAAATTTCATAAGCCACTCGGGAACATAGGATGGGCCAGTGGACTTTGCTTTGCAGGTCTTCGAATATTCCAAGTTTCGTTCTCATTTGTTCGTATGACGTAACGAAGATACTCGGGTACTAAACGACGCACCCGTCCGATTAGTACCACAAAATCGCTTTGAAGCTACAACGCCATGCACGCATATCGGTGCAGTTTGCTATGTAGGTTCACGACCTGTCTACTACTATCACCTACGTAAAGTGACCTACTGCTGTCGTTGGAGATGGTTATGCAAATCTAATTGGATTATGCAAAAATAAGAAGACGCGGTGAAGGTCGCGATGCAATCGGGCTTGGTACTTTTCCTTTGCTGCCACTCTTCATTCAGTATATCTTGTCTAAGCTGCAGTAACATTACCGTAGAACAAAAGTCAAACTTTACTCTGCCTTTACCTCTCTTTTCTAACATTTCAATCACATCAATTTTATTTGAAACCATTCTACAGTAGCAACAATTGTCCCACCACTGTTACCGCAATTTCCAAAATTGTCGATAACGTTTCAGCTACTAACTGCTGCTACTGTAGGGCTATTGATATTTGCAAAGAAAGTTGAAATGTTTAGATTAGTAATAGATGGTGCAATAGCAGCTACAAAGACCTATTCCTGGTACAATATTCATGGGCATCACTGACCCAAGGGCTGTCTCAAGTGCCTACTCTGCAGGGGATGTTGCAACTGGCTGCTGTTCCTGCTAATACTGGAAGTTTGTTCGATTGTGTAGTTTCTCCGCCGATGGTGGTGAGCCAACTATCCCATGGGACTCCTACCTCTTCCTAGATTGAGGCTACGGAAGGGACGCTCCGCGCGGATCTCTCTTTTCCCTGCCTTTTTCTCTTTTTTCGTCTCTTTGAGATGCTTTGCGCCTTTTTTCCCGCCGGCAATAGCGCACTCGGCCGACTACAACTTTTGGGCAAAAAACATTCATATACTCATGCCATATAAGAAACTGAGTCTCACTCCTGGGATCGCGGTCGTATGGTGGGGGTGCGGTGATAGAACCGGGAATATAAAAGTAATAACAGTAAGAAAGTAGAAAACGTAGGAACTAAAACAGTGTTAAGTAAGGTAAATTAATTCAGCACAATATAGTACTGAGGATATAAAACACGTGTAGCAGCAACAGCTGCGTCGGTAAAGTTCACAGCGTGGCGAGAGCGAAACAAATAGGAATATCTGCGTAATTCCCAGCAGACGAAGTGCAGCGGTCTGCAGTGCATAGGCGTGGGATGATGAGCATACACGCGACCTTGGGGTGAGCGCGCAGCTCTCCAGGCTTTCACTTTCTAAGTTAATTTGTTTTGGTCATGGAACCGCTCGGACTCGCGGCAGCTGGTGGGCGCCATCTTTCCTTCGCCATTAACATCTAACCTTTTAGTCTCTGAAAGTCCTTCGCCATTTGAATGTGGCCGACTGAACCGACCTGTGGCGTGGGCGCCGCTCTGGGTGTCGGCGCCATTACGAACACGGCAGCGTGTTGGCTTCCGCCAAATGTAAGTTGCACTGATGTTTCTCGCCTGCGCCCAAGGTCCGTACAGAACTGTAGTGATCTTATGAGTATTGTAGAGTATTATTTATTTCCCTTTTGACACGCAGGCTACTCCTCATTACTGCCCTGGAAAGTGTACGGCTGAAGTCGAGGACAGATTACGAGCGCTAAAACAATGGCGTTGAAGACGGAAGACTGTCTGGTCACTACTGCATGGAATCTACCGGCCCTATTGCTAGTTAGGTCAGTACCCCAGCAGTGAAATATGAATGGAAGAAACGCTGACGCTATACGCTACATTCTTGAGAATTAAGATCTCCTGTACCTGGCTGGAAGCGAACGTCTGAGATATGGAAAATAAGCGAGACAGCGGCATTATTACCAGTCTCACTTTGGGAACTATAAAGACTGTAGTTCTGTATCTTTCGTAAGCTTATTGTTCGCAGATGTGAAACGTCATTCGGCCCTGCTTTCGTTCAAGAGTCAGTAGAATAGTGTTTACCCATGGGGGAGGCTTGTTATGCATGTATTATATATAATATACTCTGTGTGTGGTTGTGTGTATTTCATATACAGTGTTTCTAATAGTGATGGTGCGAATATCCGCATACGCGGAACATCCGCACATTTTTGACATCCGCATCTACATCCGCGGATGTTAAGATAACATTCGCAATCGCGTCAGCGGATGTCGGAACTGTAATATCCGCTAAAGATCCGTTGCAAAGGAGGCGCGGATGTGCAGGTTTATCACTATTCACTAAGCTCATCCATAGTGCTGAACACTACAGATTCTCATTTGGATTGAAATGTGTGTAAGCGCTGTCCCAGTCAACAAAGTACCATTAAGTTTTCCTCCAAGTGTTGTACAAACTGCCGTCGTGAGAGCATGTATGTGTGTGTTTGTTGTGGGGCGAATATCCGCATCCGCGGAACATCCGCACATTTTTGACTTCCACATCTGCATCCGCGGATGTCGAGATGGTATTATCCGCAACTGCATCCGCTGATGTCAGAACACCCACAGATCTGCATCCGCAGTTGTCCAAAAAATGACATCCGACCTATCACCAATTTCTAATGTCAGGTTGACTTCACGGTTTCTGCTCAGTTACATTAACTGGCAATTTCTCTGTATCACGTCTGCTGTGAATAATGTGAAATCAAAGTCCCGCTGTCGCCATCAGCTCCCTTCCCTTTAGAATTTTTTGCAGGCGGTTCCAGCGCGCGAGGCGCTCGGCGGGGCTGCGAATTGGCCCAATTGAAGCTATTTATCTTTTGTCGTTGATTGTTTGGTCCCAGCCGGCGCTAAGTCCCGGCATTACGGCCGGTAATAACGAGAGAGGGGATTACTGGCCGCCTTAGGGAGCGTGCGGGGGATTTCGCCGGGACGCCTGTAGAGGATCCCACTAGGTTTCCTTGAAGGAGCGTGGGAGGGATCTCGTTGAGATGCCTTGCGGAGGGCGTAAGGGATTGCTATGGGAAACCATGAGGGATCCAGCTATAGGCTTCTTCTGGCGAGTATACTATAGCGGTTCCTGCTGGGATACCATTGCGAAAATCTGCATAACGTCCTTGAGGGAGAGAGAGTACCTAGGATTACCGGTATTTCGCCGTAGAAGCTTCCCTTTCTGTAACTCATCTGTGCCGCGAGAACAATGGCCTGCTGGAAAGCGGATTATTTTATCAGTCGCGTCCTTGGCTGAACCGTCTTTCCAAACACACCCATCTATAATGGACTACAGCTAAGCAGATATTGCGAAGACTATCGCCTGACACATCATAAAAGTGGGGTGTTGCTGAGCAGCTTGCGTATTGCTCTCACCTTGAGCCATATGCCGGCCTTGCGTAACGGTAGTGAGCTGCAGGACTTTTTTGAGTGAACTGCCGTATAATGGCGGGGCTTATGACGACGGAATTTGCCTACAGGAGCCGCTTAAGCTTGCCTTCAGATTTTGGGTGCCTCTGGCAACCATCAAAACTTGGAACTGAAACCTTGCGGGCGTAGCCGCTCGTTATAGAACTATGGAGCTTTTTGCCAAGCTCTAGTTTTGTACAGCCGCGTTTATGGGACTTTGTTTTGATTCTCTTATCTAGGATTCTGAGCTAGAGTGAGACGGTATTGCACGTACCTAGCTTGTCTTTCTGAAAATAGGGAGTACGTTTAGTATTAGATGGGACATGGGTTAAGTTAGCTAGGTTCACCCATTTTATGGAATGGGAACAGCGACCCCTGGGAGACCCTGTTGGTTACCTTAGCTTTTGGCAGGTCTGTTTTTTGTGTCCATTTTGCTTCCTTTTGTTTTCGAACTGCTACTGATAATTCTTTGTTTTGTTCCCATTTTCTTTCTCAACTTACTGTTCCATGCGCATTGGTCCTGTATGGGAACACCTTCGTGCATGGGTTCCACGTTCCTATCGACACATTAGTGACTAGGGGCACGTGCGCTTAATTGGGCTCTATAATTTAGCCTTCGAGGCTTAGACCCGCTGAATTGAATTATTGGCACTTTCCGCCATTCGGCTATCCATGCGACTTCTAGAAACTTAATCTTGCTCCTTAAAATAGAGTTTTGATGAGGCTCGGCGTAATCGCGTTGCTTCTGTCACTCCCAACTCAAGGTGACAAAGCCAAAGCTTTTTTCTGAAGTTTTGGACAAGCCAATTAAGACCAGAAGGGTTAATTTCAGCGCCCATTAATCGAACATGCCGTAGGTATTTGTCCGTTGTTCTTTCCTCTGTAATTGAGATCGTTTTCGTGCGGAAACTGAGGTTTGAACTACTCGCAGTGACTTTTGGTCAGCTTTAAGTTTTTAGGTCTCTACTTTCCAAGTGATCGCATATATTACTTTCATATGCTGTACAAACGGAAACGTTTTCTGGGCGCCCAGTAATTCAGTAAAGGGTTAGCAGCAAACATTTGAAGCTATTTACTGTTTCTCGCCTATACACACGGTGCTTATTCTCTTTCTAAGTCTAACGTATTTACGGTCTTTGCGTACAGAACAAGAGTGGGCACACCTTTTCAAAGGCTCGCTAACTGACTCCTACGAAATTATTGTGTACGGGGATGGAAACCTGGAAGATAATAAATGCGCTGGAAAACTTTGGCTTCCCAGGCTGAGAATTTCTTCATCCAGATCCAATCTTACGATGTCGATGGAGAAATGTAGGACCACAAGGTGATATTATTGAAACGGAAATCTTGCTCGATCCCCTTTTAGATGATATCTATGAACATGAGGGGAGCGGTGGTCCATGAAGTTTCCAGCCCATCGTTGCTTTTATTAGCACACCTACTTAGTTGTCGTGTATTTCTTGGGGCGTCGCCCCCGATAGATACAAGCACTTGGGTCACACTGTGCCTGGCGGCGCACTCCCGCACGGCTGCCCCCCTGGTGGTGAGAACATCCATTAATTAACGACTCGCAGACACATTATAGCGAGCGCAACTGATGTACGTCGATGCTTTCCCTTATGATATCGACAGCTCGCTTTTCCTCTCCTTGTATTTTCTCTTTCCCACCGCTTCACAAAGTTGTTACTTGAAATTGTAACCTGTTTATAAAACACTTTCAGGGAGCGGAGGGTGGGCCGTATGGGTCGGTTAACTAGGCTCGTCCATCCTACGTTATGAGGTGCGGTGCCCCATGGGAAGAACTTACAGGTTAACTTAGCCTGAGCTAGACCGTTGGGACATCTTTCTTCCATGCCCATTTGCTTCTTGCTAGTTTCATCATCCTGCGGGTGAAGTTTTCTTCTGTTATCCTCTTCCCGTCTGACTTGCTGTTCCCATGCGCGTTGATCCTGTGCGGGAGCTCCCTCGAGCTGAGATGGCTATGTATTGCCAGGGCGGAATTGGCTGCACTCACCTTTCGATATTTAATTCGGAAATACAGCTGGCCATTGCAATGCATTTCACATTGCAGAGACACAGCCACGAACAGCACCGATACAAGGACAAATGTCTTGCCGTCATTTATGACGGCCGGGCCCGCCAATAATAAATCAGGTCCGTGACAGAGAGTCGTAAGAGTCCCATACACACTTAGCACCGAGCTGTCGGATGTCATAAACTAATTAGCTGCCTCGCTCGACATCCTGTCTCTCATGGCATTATCACGCCGGAGAAAGCCAATCAGGAGCACCCAATTGCTGCCATGCCATTGGCTTAATCGCGTCCTCGGGGTCAGGAACCGCGTCGTATGTCAAGAGACTCAACGAGTTCCTGCGTGTCGTGAGAGGCGATTGTGTGCTGCGACGTCAACCTCCTACCGACGAGTTACTTAATTTAATCGACTATTAGAAAGCGATGCTATAGGGGCGACAGTATAGGGCTTTACTCGTGTGTCCGTGCCCCACCAGCAAAGCATGTTTGGTGCTGGTTGTCGTCTGTAACTTATCGTTGAGGTTGCGTTAAGCTGCGTGTTGTCGGTGTCCCTCTCAGTTGGCGTTAGTAATCATTGACCTTCGTTTGGATATTCCCAATGACTATCCGCTGAACCGGCTCGTAGACAGTTCTGGATAGCTACCAGTATACTACCCGCTCTTCTTTTAGTTGTGTTTACATTTTGTCAATTTGTGTGCAAATGGAATTTATGTGAAGATATTTCTTGAATAAATTAAAAATGAAGTCGATGCCGCTATGGGTACAGTAATCCCCTATATTATGTACAGTTGCCGTACTCCATATGTCTCGTAGGAGGCGGCTGCGTGCTGGTTGAACGAGTAGTGCTTGAAGAGCGAGAACGGTCGGAAGATGAAGTCTTTTATTTCGCAGCTCGTGTTGGTACCAAGCTTGTTGCGAGTCGAACAGACGCCAAGGGCTCCACCGAAAATGATGCGGATGCTCAATTGCTCACGGATAGCGCGACCACCGTTAGTGACCTGGTCCGGCCATGTTTTGCTGTTTCAAGTGCCTTGCGTAATATTGGTGTTTTTAGACTGCAAACATCAATCTCAATCTATGTTATCTGAAGTTCGTGGGAGCTGCAACAATCAAAACAGTGTAATAAACGCCGTCGTGTATTATATGTTTTAATGTTTACCGTATATATTTGTAGCTTTCGTGCCACGCTCTTAACGAAATAGGCAGGGTTGGCTGGTTTAAACCTAATGGTTTAAAGCAAATAAAAAGACAATGGTTTAAAGTAACCAAAAATATGTTTTTTTATTTAACTTTTTTGGTTTTTATTCATAAACATTGTAAAATACAGTTTTACTTCTAGAAAGTATCAAATTTTAGTCACACAACTGAAAGGATGAATTACTGTGTTCCTTTTTCAGGAATCCGTTTGACTGTTAGGACAGTTTGGGTCAACTTTTGCTAATGTTTATGAAAAACCTATACCTTATTGAATTTTGTGTTATTTAATTTCAGAGATGCATGTCTAATTATATTCTGGTAAGAAGCTACTGAAAATCAGAAGTAGTAGTTACGATATAGTTGGTAGTAGCTAGTGAGCTCATGAGAAGGATGTAGGCATATAGCTATTTCACTTTATTCAGTTCAGTACTCTGTTCTTAATTAGCTAGTGCATAGCTAGTTATTTCTATCGAGATGTCTTTGTATTTTGGAGTATTTCTGAGTTTTTCAAAGGGTTTTTATAGCTATTTCACTTTTTTTAGTTCATTACTCTGTTATTAATTAGCTGGTAGCTAGCTAATTCTGTCAAGTTGTATTTGTGATTTGAAGTGTTTTCAAGTTTTTCAAAGGATTTTATTATCTAATAGCTTCGCTGTACGGGGAGCAAGATTGTTTAACAAAATGCCTCGGCATATTCGAAACGCCACTGATATCAAAACTGTAGAGTTAAAAAATTTGTTTGATTCACATTTAAGAAGAATACCAGATAGACCAGCGGTCAGCGGTTATGTGCACTGGGGAGATAATTCGCTGCTGGCTCTCTCTTTGGTCGCTAACTGCGGCACCACAGAAGACACCCAGCAGAGTGACTCCATACACGTGGGGTGACGTGAAGAACGTCACCAGGACTTCTAAGGCCCTCAAGGTATTGCAATACTGTAATTATAAAGCAAAGCTTCTCTGCAGTTTGGATATTAAATGTAGCCATAGCAAAGACAGGTACTCTGTTAAATGCTGCTTCTTTGCCCTTTTTTTACAGTCATTCTTCTACAATAGGAAGTTCAAATTAAGTGACTAAGATTGTTTATGATTGGCTAGCTACATGTTTACAAAGCAGAAAACACTTTAAATGTTGGATAAAACTCCTAGAACTTAAAAATATCAAAATATACAAAAAAATAAACTAAAAAAACATGACATTTGGTTTAAACAAAAAAAAAAACATGGTTTATGCCAACCCTGGAAATAGGTTATATACGGGCCAGGCTGCAGATTTTGTAATTTACCTATGTTGTATTTTGATTGAGATCGCTAGACGAAAAAAATTAGACCAGGTTGCGTAAGATGGCGAAAGTGGGAATCGTAACCTTACAACCGAATTCGCTTCTTTCTCAGCCAACGTTGAGATCCAAACGGTGAAAATATTTACATCTTCTCTTTGTGCTGCCATGCATGGAGTCTGAGTTTTATTATTTTCTCCATGCTCTGAAGCTATATTATTTGCTTTCAGTTCACGCCGTAGATAGTAATCAACGAAGCACGATGCTGTAGACGCAAATTATTTGTTCGGCTTGCTTGCTTGCTTGCCTGCTTTCTTTGATGAAACTGTTTACCTTTGGGCGCAAAAAATGGCAATGTCCTGAAGGTATAGCGTACCGTAGACACGATACGCAGCGGGGGAACTTAACTAAATTCAGCGATGCTTCACTGCTTGCTAATATAAATCTATTTTTTGGCTTTTTTCGCATGTCATGTGAGGGAAGGCAGGCGTACGTGCAGCTCAGATGGATTGAACCAGCAAACACTCGTCTCTCATGACAGTTTCAGTTGGCTGGTGTTGCGTATCTTTCAGAATCTTATTAGTGAGAAAGTATGAGCAATGAGGGAAGAGCCATCACAAATTCCTCGCTGTCATTTGCCACAGCGCGGCCCTGCGCGGGCACTCTAATTTACTAATAGTGTACCAGGTATTACGATACTCTCACATTTATATTTATCATACAACTACCCCACTGCGGTATACAGAATAGTATAATTAACGTTATATTGTTAGTGACCTACATGCAATTGATATTTGTCACAAGATGCCGCTGCAGAAGATGTCTCTAAAGATCTCATGCAGCTGTCACAACAGAACTAACGGAATTTATGGCCGCCTCGGCAGCTGATTTGCATATATTGCTTCTGAGGCAATGAAGAATTTTGTCGGAGAACGAACTTTTTAAATTCCGTAACTGTTACAGTATCCATAGCTGGTTCCAAATGCTGCCGTCCCACAATGCACGTCTCACATAACTGTCCCAGAAATGAGCTGTAGGATGCTCACTGCAATATTCCCTTTAAGCCCCTGGAACAGTTTCGGTTGGCCGGATTCCAGCTCCTCGTCAGCAACGGCTGCCAATTCCTGGAATCTTGGCAGGAATGGTAGGGGGGACATCACCTAACTCGCTGACAAACGCGGCCGGGCTGACACAAGCGCTGAGTGCTTCAGTTAATGGAACTAAGGCACTTCAATGCTGTGTAAATTAGAGACCGGAGTACTACGTAAACGGAGTGTCGAACAATTATATTGCTACCAGCAACCCGCGCGTTGTTCGGTCTTTAGAGAGTTAGTTAAATTATAATGCGTGATTTAATCCTAACACTCCTGTACAAATGACGCTATTTGGTACGTATCGTATATGAGACGCTATGCGTTTAAGGGTTCACTAAGAAGCGTTTATTGCTTGCGGCAGAAAAACTGGGAATATAATAATAACTAGAGCACTCTGAGACCGCATACCTCCGCCAAGCAAGGCAAACGTAATAAAAAATTCAAATTGGTTCTGAAACTATGATTTCCTTTGTATCAATCCTAAAATCTAATCATTTGTGCCACATGACGGTAATAACAGCTTCTGTAATTTTGTTGAAGATCCGTTCTTGACTTTCGAGTTATGAACAAACATTCTGACAAAGATAAACGTTAATCAGACTCACAAACAGACCAACCAATCATTATCAAAATTAAATCATTTATGTATATGAACATTACTAACAATTTATGTCACTTTTATGGAGATACGTTCATTACTTTTCGAGTTATTTTGCTAACAAGAATAAAATCAAACACAGAGTCAAACAAACGAATAGACAGATCGTCACGAAAGTTTGTTAATTTACTCTTCGTAATATACCTAGCAACTCGTGTAAATCTAATAAAAATCCGTCCCTACCTTTTTGAATTATGGCATTAAGAAAATAAAATTGAGACAAACAAACAGACGGATGAACGGATCTGCACCTAAAGTTAATCATATGTTGCTCCTAACATGGCTTCCTAATAATCCATCTAAATTTTGTTGAAATCCGTCCATAATTTATTAGTTATCTTGTGATAGACTGACAAGCAGACAGACTCAACTAAATCATAACCTCTTCGGTGGAGGTAGTAACAATAATATTAATAAACTGAGGAGACTGGGTGTCTGCAAGCATTGCAGAGAGATGAACACGAGCAGCTGTTTGTTGCACTAAGCATCTTGTATTTCTGTGAACAGAAATATATAGCTACTGCTGGAGAGGAGAATTGGCACATGTTGTCACCAACTTTTGCAACGAGTTTGCAAATTGGAAAAATCCCACGTACAGGCAGTGCCAGTCCATCGAGACCGACTTGATCATCCATTCGATTTTAATCCGGCCCTTTGCGGTGAGGCCGCAATTGCCTGAATTAAAGAGGAGAGCAACTAAGCAATTTGCCATGCTTTGTGAGAAGGGAAGATTTGTAGAAACATATAATTAATTGGTTTATTAGATCATTAGAATGGGCCGGCAAGCATCAACTTGGAAGACTGCTATACCTATGCAGGCTATGCTATCCATTAGCTGCCATTACGATGTGCTGCAATTGGGATCCATGCTATTATTATGTCGTCTTTTAGGAGTGATTGCGGCAACTGCTGCGTGTTTTTGTTTTGCTTTGCTTGCTGCTGCTGAGGATCGCTGGCGGCACTGCAGGTGCTGTGGTGTGCAGCGAAGGCTGCAAAAACTGCCTGCTGACCTGCACCCCCGCCGGCGTACATGGCCTGCGCCCTGCTGCACAGCATCGTGTGTCCACCACAGTCTGCGCCTCTACAGGCACTTATCCTTCGATTTTATTTCCTTACTATTGGTCCCGATGGGTAGCATACTTGCAGGAGATCGAGTCCTGCCCAAGGGCTCACGTCTCATATCATTTTCAATTTTCAAACCCATAACCTCCGTTGAAAAGTGACCAAATGGCCCCCATGATTTAGAATCGTTCAACTTTATATTATGTCGACGACTGTCGGTTGTATTTGCCATCACAAACAATACCAAGCCTACGATGTTGCTTCTGTTGGACGCTTCGTAAACTGAACCGTTCCAAGCTAAATATATCGTGTAGGCTATCCACGCAAAGTGCTTTTCATTTTTTAACACTATTGCATAAAACGAGCTCGGCACGGAAGTGTATTCGAAGTAAGACTTACGAATTAATTAAGTTGCATAAGGCGGCACCGAACGATGCAACTAAGACCCTAACCATGTAGACTATAGGACTACACGATCGTCCAAAAGTTTGCCTGTATATAACATACAGACTGCCACTTAATCCTAGCAAATATGACAGGGAAGTGATGAGGATATCTGTCCGCCGCAGAAAGTACTTCATATGTATAAGGTCATGACGTCATCTATGATAAACTGTAGTTAGATTAGTTTATTACCCTCGTCCTGGATGCACAGTAGCTAATGTCATTGTGAGTCTAGCTCCCAGGGAGGCCCTATATATAGGTTGTATTAGCCTTAGCTCGGTCTTCAAATCATCTTCCATCTGTGCCTACATTCTTTTCATTTTCACAATCGAACTGACGTTGTATTTGTTGGAATCTTCCTGTTCTTCCACAGCTTGCTGCACCCTTGTGCGTTCTTTGATCCGGTACATTAGAACACTGCCGCTTATGCGTTCCACGTTCCTGTCACCGCTGTGGTGCGGACTGAAGGCCTCAATTCTGACTTACTCTAATGATGAAATTAGGCTACACTAACTTTAATTAAGAAAGGCAAACACCTTAAACTTTAGGATGCAGATATGCCTGGCTCCTATAATGAAACTGGTGCAAGCTTCTCTGAGAAGGAATTACGTACTCGCTGCTCTGTAAAGTTATAAATATAGTAAACACAGGAATAGTGGCACATTGTGAATTTGCATAAAAATAAGTGCTTTGTGAAATTATTGAGCAATAATTTTTAATATGCGGAAAACTGCTCAATATGTCGCCGCTAATTGAAAATGCCAGTGAGCGATAGACACCATCGCCAACATCACTATATATCTTCGGTTAACAAGTTATTTAATAACGCAATTATATATATATATATATATACGTTGCTTCTGACGCTGTCGTCCAAATGTCTAATCGCTGAAAGAAATGGCAAGAAGATATAATGATCAGTTTTACACAGGAAACGGTAGAGATTCGGTAAACACAGATTTACAGTTAGTAAGCTTATGATCAAAGTACGTCAACTCGAGTGAGCAGTTGGACTATATATTTTTTTCATATTGCTACATATATGTTTTTATCGGTCGAGTATTCTCTCTACAGTACCTATATGTGATGTCATAACTCGGATAGTCTGTCGTCGACTGCAGCCGTACAGAGCAATTCTCTGGGCCCTATGGTCATTTATTTGCGGCTCGTACCAGTATATATATGTTCCTATAGTTGTTTTGGTGTGTGCGTGAATTTCAAGACGACGTTACCTTACAATTACTGTGTTTGCACTGACTTTCAGAAACGTATGTTTTATATTTCTTATGTGCGCACCATTTCCCCCTGAACTAGCTGCAGTGCGCACACATTATTGTGTGTGGCAATGTGTTGCTGTCACATCAGTCATGGCCGCAGTTGTTGTGTCGCCTCATTTCTTATGCTCTCGTCATCACTCGCATTTCTTTTCGCCGCCGCCGTCATCACTCGCATTTCTTATGCTCCTGTCATCACTCGCATTTCTTTTCGCCGCCGCCATCATTTTCAAGTGCGCAGTGTTTAACACGCTGCGAACTTGAGCCATGCAGTCGGTCACTTTTGTTCCGGTGACATCGTCTGTCCAGTGACGCAAGAGGATTTGATTTTGTGCATGTACACCTAAAACGGAAATAACAGCTTTACCACAAAATCGACCATATCTCATTTTTGCGCAATCAAATTTTCTGGAAACTTGCTGGGAAATCGTGATATCTTATGGCAAACTGTTAAGTTTGTTTAGATTTTGTTGTGTCTCCTGATTGACAACATTTTGCATTTTTTCTCTCTTTGAGGTGAACGACAATAGCTTGTTGTATATCCTGCTAAAATGGACGTGGAAAAGCTCTAACTAACGAGGAGAAAGAAGTTATCATCAAAGAAACTGCTAAAGGCACCTCTCCTGATGTTATTGCCCGAAAAATAGTACGCCATATTGACACAGTGACAAAATTCTTCAAAGACCCTTCACCACGAAAAAAAAAAGATCAGATGCTGGGCATTCAAGGACTGTTACTGATAGAGACATGAAAAATGTGGTTTGTCAGCTACGTAAATGACCCGTGCAAATAGTAAATCAATTTTTACGGCTGCTGGGCTTCCTGAAGTGCCTAAAACCACAAGAAATGACATCCTTCGTTCCATTGCTCCTATCAAATCCCCTGTGAAATTGCCTCCTCAGACCCCAAGACATAAAATTTTAAGAATGGAATGGGCAGAGAAATACATGAAGACCAGCATGAATCATATTCTTTTCACCGACAAAACCCGGGCAACCCTTGATTGACCTAATGGGTGGAGTAAGGGTTGGGTGCTACCTGGAGGTGAGTGACATCAACGCGTAAAACGTCAACAACAGGGAGGTGGTGTTATGATATGGGCTGATATCATGGATGATCGACTTGTAGGTCCGGTTAGAGTACCTGATGGCGTGAAAATCACATTTACATCATATTGTGACATGTTAGAGGACGCTTTAGCCCCATGGCTGGATGACAGGCCCCTTTCGTTGCTTCGAAACTTGATTTTCATTCATGATAATGCGTCTTCTCACTCAGCTCGTACTACCACATTTCTGGACTCTTCGGGGTTCCACGAGGAGAAACTGATGATTTGGCCACCATGCTCACCTGATCTAAACCCAATTGCAAACTGCTGTGCTCTTCTGAAAAGGGAAATCTACGTAGATGGAAGGCAGTACAACTAAAAATCTGTCTTGTGGGATGCTGTTGCTGCAGCAGCAAGGGCAGTTCAACCTTCTGCCATGAAGAAACTAACTGGCTGCTTGGATTCAAGGATTACTGAAGTTATTAAACGTCATGGGAGTCATGTTGGCAAATAGGACTTTTTCAGTCATTGTAAACTTTTCATTAATGGTTTCTTGTTTAACACATATTTTTCTCATTTGTATTGTTCATTTTTGCTCCTTTGGTGGTATAAACTGTGAAGATATATACATATATATTTTATTCAAAAAGCTATTACCGCCGCTCAGCGAAATTAGTAAAATATGAAAAAAGCATAATTTTTCTAGAACCAGCACGATTAGTCGTTTGCAATTTTGCAGACACTATAAGCATCGTAAGTTTAACTTTCTGTGAAATTTTCACTGAAATTTATAGCTAAATAGTCGAGATGTCAATTCTGCGATAAAGCTATTATTTCCGTTCTAAGGGTACTTTTGTGCTTATACTTTGTACGTATACCGGAACTTTGTACATATATTCGGCCCAGTACTTTCCTAATAAAATTTTGGGTCACCGCAGATGCTAAAGCATTGAGTCCGCTTCCGGGGCGGCGAAAAATTCTACTAGGCTGTGCGCTGTAGCCGTCACTGTTCGTAAGGATACTGTCGTGTACTCTTTAGTGCGCCGTATCACCTCCTTCGTTTTCAACTGTAAAGTGTTGACATTTGGAGCTGAGCTGTCGTGCTAATGGATGGCCCTCCAAGCGCTTCATTTTCTCTCCTGCTGACGCCCGTATAGGCTTCATTTGCGATTTTTTTTGGTCCCTCGCCTGCTGGACTTAACTGGAAACGTGAGTGAAATTGGGAAACTTGGAAAGCAGAGCTGGGCCAGGGACGGCCAACTTGCACCTGGCTGCTGTAGTTAACCTTCCCTTTTTAAGTTACCCCAACTGACCGGATCCTCTAACGTTCGTAATGCAACGCTCGGTGTACACTGTAGTTCACCGTTCAAACATTGCTGTTCCTGAGAGAAACAGAAATTATTCTGTGGCATTTCTAGGTTACGTCCGAGATGGTCCGTAACACTGGCCGTGTGTTCGAGTGCTGGTGCGACCGTGCGAGCCTCTCTTCTTTAACATTTCTATCTTCGCAAAAATTTGAGTCTTAGAAATTGCCTCACCCATTCGTTATAATTCCCTTACTTTGTGCTAATTATTCAATTAAGTCTTCGCTGACGCTGATTATAGTGCTTTGGTCTCCGCTGGATTATCTTTCAGTTTTCAAGTGTAGGTAGTTGATTTTACTTCACAGTAGTTTTTCTGTGTGGGTAGGTTACAATTTTTTGACGGGTTAATTGCGACCCTAGGAAATCGCAACGGCAGCGAGTGGATGCGGCTATTGTTGGTCCAAGCTTCAGCTATTCCACTGAACCGCTTGAACTGTTATGGTACTTTGCGTATCAGAAAATGTCGCAAGCGTATAAGACGAAACTATTTGTGTAAATTTGTCGTTTGCAGTTGATAACAATGAGGTTGATCATACTTTACTGCGCAGATATACCATTGTTGCCCTATAAACGAGTCTGCCTGCACGGATCAGCTGCTGGCACAAGGGGCCAGGAGCTGCCGCTCCGCGGCAGGTAACCGAATTCCGCGCAATTTTCGTTCTCGAGAGCGCCGGTGGCAGGTTCGGAGGAGCGCAGTCCATCGTCGATCTGTCCCGCCTCACCGGTCCAGCCTAACGGACCCCTGGGGGGTGGTGACGGTTGCGGGAGGTCAGGGAGTAGGGTGTCGAACTGTTGGTACAAGTGGAAGTTTATTGAGAAGATGTTCCTGTTTTGAGCACTTTCATGACACTTTGCTTCCTTCCATTTGCATACTCTTAATTAAAAAGTCTCTTATAGCAGATGATTTGTTCTATTCTTCCTCGTCTTTCCTGACTTGATGTACCCACGTGCGTTGATGGTGTGTGGGAACGCCATCGTGCTTTGAGTCCACTGCCCTCTTGACGTACTCTATGTCCCATTCTTCTCTCTGTTGAAGCTTTTATTGTGTTGTCCAAGGAGGCGGTCAATCAAAAAGAGCTTTCATGAGCAGTGAAAGACACCGTAAAACGAGAGGAAGATGAAGAAAAAAAAATCCCCTTCAGTCTCAAGACGGCTGTTACTGTGTCACTTCCACAATGAATTAGAAGTTGAGCACTCAGCGGATGGAGCAATTTTCATTTAGCCAGTGAGCGTTTAAGTTTTTATCTAATCTTGAAAAGCGACCAAACGTCAGCCATTTCACGACTGAAGACAATTTTGCACAACTTCACTAGGTACTCGTTACTCTTGTCTCACTCCGTTTTAAGGAGTTTTCATTTCTCCGTGGGCGTAGTGCACATGATTGGCTTCAACAATTGCTTGTAGATGATAATGATCGTGTAGACTTAATGAAACCCCCGCTTGAAGCAGACTCTTTTTCCGCAACACCAACTGAGCTCCATATGGCGTATCTACTGATGTTCTGTGAATCTTTTTTTTTTGGGGGGGGGGGGAGAATATTATGCGTGTACTGTGCAAGCTGCGACTTCTGTAACTACTTGTAGTGTATCCATCACCTCCGGAAAAAAATACTTGTTTATTGTTGTTGTTTGATTGTTTGTTTAATCAGTTCACGAAGGACAGGCTAAGTTGATACCTCAGATCATATGTTCAGTTAAGCAGTCATTGTCTGCACAAGAAGCTCATCCAATTTACATTAGCGTTAGTACGAAATTCGAAGAGCTGCTCGACACTGTTACAAACGGTGCCTGAAGATCCAACTGTAACGTGCTCCAAGGAACTCACTCATCATTGGCTGTTCTGTTGATCAACCAGTTACGGAATAAAGCCTCTACACTTGTCTCACGGCGTGCATAACACCCCCTGCACCTCTTCAGTAAACAATCGAAGGCCAAGTACGAAACTGATAATCTCACTTTTTTACTTTCCTACTTTCCTCTTTTTTGACTAATTTTAATGTTTTCCTTCCTGCTTCGATCGCTGCAACATTCCACTCGGGAAGAAATTTTCTTTCGGTGCTGATGACAAAACTATGAGGCGCTGCTTGCGGATGCCGACAACCGCAGCTGTTCCCTGCAAAAGTTGCCAAAACTGCACAGCGGAACACGACTCGTTTGTTCTCCCTGCGGCGCGTGACGTGCACAGGTTGTTATGTGTGCTCACTTTTGTGAGAGAACGTCGCGCGTGCTCCAAATTGCGCTCTGGAGCACTGCCGTGTGTGTAGGTGTGTCGGTGTGGCGGCCTGCTGAAAGCTTTAAAAAATTTCACCGTATCTTACTTAACTGATGCCTCACCGTGTCTCACTGAAATTTTCATCACCCTGCAGAGTAATTTCAACGCCCTTGCACAAGTATACGCAAAAGTTTTGAGTACTGCAACATTGCACTAAACGTATACCTATTCCCATTTGAAGTTTCCAACTCTTGAATAGAAAGCAAGTAGGATTGCCGACATTCACCCGATGTTCATTCAATCTCAGAAGGCCATCACTGACTTCATCCATCTTAACTCACACTGTAGCCTGTTGTTCTTCGTACAAAGTGTTCCAATGTTTTGTTGCGTCTTTGAAAACAAAGCTGCGTGTCTACCATGTGAGTTACTAAAATGTTAGCCCCCGCGTCAGGTGGCTTAGCAAGCGTGGCTATCGTAAAGTTCTCTTCACCGTTGCAGTGACTGAGAACTTAGAAAACTGTGGATTTTTATGCTCTTTACGAGGAAGCAAGAAAACGTTCGGACGCTTTGTACTGCGCATGGTGAACCTGGCATTATTAAAGCGTCTTTTTCTTCTTACTAGCGCCAACTTGACTAAATAGCGTTAAGGTCGTGTTGCTCTGGCAAGAGGATTAATACTGTAGTTAAGGGCGCGTTCGACTGGCCGGCGAAATTAAGACTGGGAGGCTTGGCGTGTGCCGAATTTTAGCCAGGAGCATTGGCTCTGACACCTGAAATGCGTTGCAGGTATTACAAGTAACCTGATTACGTTGACATTGTTATCAATTCCATGTTACGGAGCTTACGCCTGAAGCGCGCTTTGACGGGATGAAACAAGCGCACTGTCTGAAGTCCTCGGCAACTGGACAACTCACAGGGCTTAATTTTGTCGACCAACGGGACAACACTGAAAAATGTTGCAGGATCTTAGACAGCTCCGTCGTTTTGTCACGTTGATGCGGTGCTCGTCACGTTATTCTGCCGTGATCTGAAGTTTAGGTTTTACCGATATTACCCCATGCGTTACCCGAATACAGGTCCACCGGAGCAGCAAGACGGTATAGGGATGATTTGTACCGCTTCCGAAACATGTTTGCAACTTGTAACTTCGTTTGCATCCCAGCTTTGTCCGTCACTCCTTCCCAACATTATATTTTACCTTTTCTGTGTCTGTTAGGTTCATATTCAGTAGCTACTGTACTTGAAGTTGTTACATAAAGTGCTTACAGTGGAACGTACAGGTATAGTACCAATACCATATGAGGATCCTGACTGACTGAAGGCAAGGCGAGGCTGATCGACTGAAAGCAAGGCGAGGTTATTAATTGTCACCTGGCCTAGTAACTAATAGGGTTAATTGAGACGCAAGAAGTTATTTCATTTGTGGGCAGACATGCTTACGATATTGGACGATCATGCTTCATCAAAGAAACTTGTCTACTTTCGATGGACCAACCCTTTCGGATGTATTGCAATTGCAGTCATATTTCCTCATATTGATCCTCTGAGAGAACGGCCGGTAATAAGCCTAGTGATTTCTATCTGCTTTCGGAGATTCTCCGAATGGAGAGGCTTCCTGATCACAATGGTGAGAGTGAGGAAGAAGGGGAGAGGGGGGTGGGGGAGTTACGGAGGCGGCTAATTGGCGCGGTCTCCCATGACACTGGACCACGTTAATTGAAACTCCTGAAGGGGGTGGAGGGGGAGGGGCCGCTTTAGGGTGTTGCAGTAGAGGGCTGGCGATGCGAGAAGAAGCGCAATGATGATACTAGTGGGGGGGGGGGGGGAGGGAGTTGCTGGACTGATGTGAATTAACTGTGTGAACGAGGCCACAATATTAACGACTAAGCTGCTTATATAAATTGTTGGGTCGTGAGTAGCTACAGAGCTTACGATATCGCCACATTAACTGTAACAAATGGTTGCGCGGCTGCACAGTCGCATGAGAAAAGTAGGCGAGCTTTCCTCTTGTCTGAGATCGCCAGCTTCTTGTACTTGCCTTCTTCGATACTGCTTGTAACAATTGTAGTTCATTGTAACTACTGCACTGATAAACGTAAAATCGACTTGACCACACTCCGTATTGGGAAACCCACACGTACGTATTCATGCTGCAGATATAGACCGTCGTATAAGTAAACTTGGCGTACGTGTTTCTTGCTTGTCCCTTCTTTTTTTCGCTTCGCGGATCAGAATATTTTAGTGTGTTCCTCTGGAGGTAAATTTATCTTGCCATTAACAGTCCAAATACGACTGAACTGGAACCTCCGTGGATAGCAAAGTATTCTGGGAGTAAAGTGCCTTAACCCAATAACATAGTTACCGATCAACTAATAGCCAAAATAGATAGGAAGTCAAAACGTAGGGTTCATCCCTTTGGTATTTATATTTCGTGTTGAAACGTTACAACTTGCAAGTAATGCTACGCCTCCGAAGAGTGGTGTTTAATTAATTCATGTGCGTAAGGGTTAAACTAGGAGTACGGTATATGACGCTGCTGTGCTGGCGTGGAAATATCCGTTTACCAAACTATCCATTGCAGAGCATAAATTAATGCCCTGAAGAGGTATAAGCGTTACTCGCGTTCCAGGCACTGCACTGTGAGTGCCAATGGCGAGCAATTTGTTTGTGACCTACAAGAACCGTGTAACTGACCTCTGTTCGTGCAGTCTGCATGTGTGTGGGTTACCAGAACAAATTTGTCTATGTTCTCTGTCTTAATGATTTGTTGGATCCTATTTTGATGGAAGCTGAACAATGTAACACCATATTTAGAGGGAACATTTATCTCGTTCAGTAGCAAGAGCTGGTGCGTCTTTGTAATGTACTGAAAACGAGTTCACACGATAGTCGAATGAACGAAGTTACGAATTTTGACCAGCGAAATGACGTCAGCAAACCGGCAGCCTCAGACACTGAAGCAGAATTTTGAGGATGGAGCTTGCTGCATTTTAACCGTAATTGGCTGTTCATCAGGTCGGGATGTTGCCAACGAACCACCTGTAGCTAATATCAAAGTCGTGTTTTTAATTTTCTATCTCAGTCGCGATAGTTTACTGTTTTGGGGATATTTCATTACCTTGCATGCATCATTTATATAATTTGTGATTGGATTTCAAAATATATATATTTTTGTTGTTGATTCTGTCACCATGACAACGGAGCTGGAGGGCTCTTGATCGTTGGACGTGTTCGTAATACTACGCGCATTCTCCCTACTTAGCTCAACATTTGACTGTCGTGTGCACGCCCGACTTTATGCAAAACATTCAAAAGAAATTAATCACGAGTCCGTGAAATGCATCAAATGAAAAAAGTACTTTGCTGCCAGGTCCACGTAATGGACTGAGCGGAAGTACAAAAATGTAAATTATCAACTCTCAGCACTTATACAAAAAAGGGTTCATTAAAAAAATACTACCGCTGCCAGCTGATGATGGCGTGAGCACGAGAATATTGACTCCATAAAGACCAGGCGGTGCCGGCAGGGGAGCGACAGCACGGGGAAACTTTGGACAAAATGTTGCCTGCCGCAATTGATGACTCGCGACTATTGGCAGCCGCTGTGTCGGGGAGGCCTTTATTTACTTACTCCTCAGCCGCTCTCGCGTGTGAGGCAGGCATTTTTTTTATTTATTATGAGTTTAGTGTACCTAGCCATAAAAATAAACGGGAAGTATTTTTTATTTACTCTGGTCATGCTCGTAGTTCTGCTCGTTTGGCCGGCTTCACACAAGGTTCAAATGAATGAGTTGCCTCAGCTATTGCCCGGCCGCACTAGTCTGAACCCTGGACATTCTCGGTGATGGTAAGTGATGGTGACGTGTACGCGCGGTGCGTGTGCGTGCGTGTGTGGCCCCACAAGTGCCGTGCAGTTTATACGTTGCGCAACAGAGGCTCA
>LQNS02278183.1:9733471-9745190 GCA_001587735.2 Parhyale hawaiensis | reverse complement strand
GCCTGCTGACCTGCACCCCCGCCGGCGTACATGGCCTGCGCCCTGCTGCACAGCATCGTGTGTCCACCACAGTCTGCGCCTCTACAGGCACTTATCCTTCGATTTTATTTCCTTACTATTGGTCCCGATGGGTAGCATACATGCAGGAGATCGAGTCCTGCCCAAGGACTCACGTCTCATATCATTTTCAATTTTCGAACGCATAACCTCAGTTGAAAAGTGACCAAATGGCCCCCATGATTTAGAATCGTTCAACTTTATATTATATCGACGACTGTCGGTTGTATTTGCCATTACAAACAATACCAAGCCTACGATCTTGCTTCTGTTCGGCGCTTCGTAAAACTGAACCGTTCCAAGCTAAATATATCGTGTAGGCTCTCCACGCAAAGTGGATTTCAATTCTTAACACTATTGCATAAAACGAGCTCGCCACGGAAGGGCATTCGAAGTTTGACTTACGAATTAATTAAGTTGCATAAGGCGGCACCGAACGACTCAACTAAGACCCTAACCATATAGACTAGGACTACGCGATCGTCCAAAAGTTTGCCTGTATATAATATACAGACTGCCACTTAATCCTAGCAAATATGACAGGGAGGTAATGAGGATCTGTCCACCGCGGAAAGTACTTCATATGTATAAGGTCATGACGTCATCTATGATAAACTGTAGTTAGATTAGTTTATTGCCCTCGTCCTGGATGCACAGTAGCTAATGTCATTGTGAGTCTAGCTCCCAGGGAAGCCCTGTATATAGGTTGTATTAGCCTTAGCTCGGTCTTCAAATCATCTTCCATCTGTGCCTACATTCTTTTCATTTTCACAATCCAACTGACGTTGTATTTGTTGGAATCTTCCTGTTCTTCCACAGCTTGCTGCACCCTTGTGCGTTCTTTGATCCGGTACATTAGAACACTGCCACTTATGCGTTCCACGTTCCTGTCACCGCTATGGTGCGGACTGAAGGCCTCAACTCTGACTTACTCTAATGATGAAATTATGTTACACTAACTTTAAAAAAGGCAAACCCCTTAAACTTTGGGATGCAGGTATGCCTTGCTCCTATAATGAAACTGGCGCAAACTTTTCTGAGAAGGAATTACGTACTCGCTGCTCTGCAAAGTTATAAATATAGTAAACACAGGAATAGTGGCACATTGTGCATTTGTATAAAAATTAGTGTTTTATCAAATTGTTCAGCAATAATCTATAATATGCGGAAAACTGCTCAATATGTCACAGCTAATTGATAAAGTCAGTGTGCGATAAACATCATCGCTAACATCACTATATATCTTCGGTTAACAAGTCATTTCCTAACGCAATTATTTATATGCGTTGCTTCTGACGCTGTCGTCCAATTGTTCAATCGCTGAAAGAAATGTCAAGAAGATATAATGATCAGTTTTACTCAGGAAACGGTAGAGATTCAGTGAAGACAGATTTACACTTGTATATGCTTATGATCAACGTACGTAAACTCGAGTGAGCAGTTGGACTATATCTTTTTTCATATTGCTACATATATGTTTTTATCGGTCGAGTATTCTCTCTAGAGTACCTGTGTGATGTCATAACTCGGATAGTCTGTCGTCGACTGCAGCCGTACTGAGCAATTCTCTGGGCCCTATGGTCATTTATTTGCTGCACGTACCAGTGCATATGGGTTCTTAGTTGGGTTGTGTGCGCTAATTTCAAGACGACGTTACCTTACAATCACTGTGTTTGTACTGACTTTCAGAAACGTATGTTTTATATTTCTTATGTGCGCACCATTTCTCCCTCCTGAGCCAGCTGCAGTGCGCACACATTATTGTATGTGGCAATGTGTTGCTGTCACATCAGTCATGGCCGCAGCTCTTGTGTCGCCTCATTTCTTATGCTCCCGTCATCACTCGCATTTCTTTTCGCCTCCGCCGCCGCCGCCGCCATCATTTTCAAGTGCGCAGTGTTAACACGCTGCGAACTTAAGCCATGCAGTCGGTCAATTTTGTTCCCGTGACTGCGTCTGTCCAGTGACGCAAGAGGATTTGACTTCGTACATTATACATTTAGAACGGAAATAATAGCTTCAGCACCAAACTTGCCGGGAAATCGTGACATCTTATGGCAACACTGTTGAGTTTGTCTACATTTTGCTGTGTCTCTTGATTGACAACTTTTTCCATTTTTTTCTCTTTTTGAAGTAAACGACAGTAATAGCTTCTTGTATATTCTCCTAAAATGGGACGTGGAAAAGCTGTAACTAACGAGGAGAAAGAAATTCTCATTAAAGAAACTGCTAAAGGCACCTCTCCTGATGTTATTGCCCGAAAAATAGGACGCCATATTGACAAAGTGACAAGATTCCTGAAAGACCCTTCACCACGGAAAAAACGATCAGCTGCTGGGCATTCAAGGACTGTTACTGATAGAAGCATGAGAAATGTGTTTCGTCAGCTACGTAAAAGACCTGGACAAAAAAGTAAATATATTTTTACGGCTGCTGGGCTTCTTGAAGCGCCTAAAACCACAAGAAATGACATCCCTCGCTCCATTGCTTCTATCAAATCCTCTGTGAAATTGCCTCTTCTGACCCCAAGATATAAAATTTTATGGATGGAATGGGCAAAGAACTACATGAAGATCAGCATGAATCATGGTCTTTTCACCGACAAAACCCGGGCAACCCTTGATTGACCTGATGGTTGAAGTAAGGGTTGGGTGCTACCTGAAGGTGAGTGACATCAACGCGTAAAACGTCAACAACAGGGAAGTGGTGTTATGATATGGGCTGGTATCATAGGGGATCGACTTGTAGGTCCGGTTGGAGTAGCCGATGGCGTGAAAATTACATTTACATCATATTGTGTCATGTTAAAGGACGCCTTGGTCCCATGGCTGGATGCCATACCCCTTTCGTTGCTTCGAATCAGTATTTTCATGCATGGTATTGTGCCTTCTCACTCTGCCCGTACTACCACTCATTTCTGGACTCTATAGGTCCACGGAGAGAAACTGATGATTTGGCTACCATGCTCACCTGATCTAAACCCAATTGAAAACTTCTGGGCCCTTCTGAAAAGGGAAATCTACGCAAATGGAAGGTAGTACAACTCAAAATCTGTCTTGTGGGATGCTGTTGCTGCAGCAGCAAGGGCAGTTCTACCTTCTGCTATGCTGAACTAACTGGCTGCATGGATTCAAGGATTATTGAAGTTATTAAACGTCATGGGGGTCATGTTGGCAAATAAGACTTTTTCAAGTCATTGTAAACTTTTGATTAATGATTTCTTGTTTAATACAAAATTTTCTCATTTTTATTGTTCATGTTTGCTCCTTTGGTGGTATAAAACTGTGAAGATATATATATATATATTTATGTATTTTATTCAAGAAGCTATTACCGCCGCTCAGTGAAATTAGAAAAATATATAAAAAATATAATTTTTCTAGAACCAGCTCGATTAGTCGTTTAAAATTTTACAGACACATATAAGCATCATAAGCTTAATTTTCTGTGAAATTTTCTCTGAAATTTATAGCCAAATAGTTGAGATGTCGTCAATTCTGCGATAAAGCTATCATTTCCTGTTCTAAGGGTACTTTGTGCTTATACTTTGTACGTATACCGGAACTTTGTACATATATTCGGCCCAGTACTTTCCTAATAAAATTTTGGGTCACCGCAGATGCTAAAGCATGAAGTCCGCTACCGGGGCGGCCAAAAATTCTACTAGGCTGTGCGCAATAGCCGTCGCTGTTCATTAGGATACTGTCGTGTACTCTGTAGTGCACCGTATCACCTCCGTCGTTTTCCACTGCCAAGTGTTGACATTTGGAGCTGAGCTGTCGTCCTGATGGAGGGCCCTCCAAGCGCTTCATTTTCTCTGCTGCTGACGCGCGTAGGCTTCATTTGCGATTTTTTTGGTCCCTCGCCTGCTGGACTTAACTGGAAACGTGAGTGAAATTGGAAACTTGGAAAGCAGAGCTGGGCCAGGGACGGCCAACTTGCACCTGGCTGCTGTAGTTACCCTTCCCTTTTTTAAGTTACCCCAACTGACCGGATCCTCCAACGTTCGTAATACAACGCCCGGTGTACACTGTAGTTGGCAGTTCAAACATTGCTGTTCCTGAGAGAAGCAGAAATTATTCTGTGGCATTTCTAGGTGACGTCCGAGATGGTCCGTGACACTGGCCGTGTATTTGAGTGCTGGTGCGAGCCTATATTATAGCGAGCTTCTTGTTCAACATTTCTATCTTCGCAAAAATTTGAGTCTTAGAAATTGCCTCACCGATTCGTTATAATTCCCTTACTTTGTGCAAATTATTCAATTAAGTCTTCGCTGAGGCTGATAATAGTGTTTTGATCTCCGCTGGATTATCTTTCAGTTTTCAAGTGTAGGTAGTTGATTTTACTTCACAGTAGTTGTTCTGTGTAGGTAGGTTACAATTGTGTGACGGGTCAATTACAACCCTAGGAAATCGCAACGGCAACGAGTATATGCGGCTATTGTTGGTCCAAGCTTCAGCTATTCCGCTGAACCGCTTGAACTGTTATGGTACGTTGTGTATCAGAAAATGTCGCAAGCGTATACAACGAAACTATTTGTGTAAATTTGTCGTTTGCAGTTTATAACAATGTGGTTGATCATACTTTACTGCGCAGATATACCATTGTTGCCCTATAAACGAGTCTGCCTGCACGGATCATGGAGGCCAGGAGCTGCCGCTCCGCGGCAGGTAACCGAATTCCGTGCAAATTTCGTTCCCGAGAGCGCCGGTGGTGGACTCGGAGGAGCGCAGTCCATCGTCGATCTGTCCCGCCTCACCGGTCCAGCCTAACGGACCCCTGGGGTGGGGACGGTTGCGGGAGGTCAGGGTGTGGGGTGTCGAACTGACAGTACAAGTGGAAGTTTATTGAGAAGATGTTCCTGTTCTGAGCACTTTCATGACACTTTGCTTCCTTCCATTTGCATACTCTTAATTAAAAAGTCTCTTATAACAGATGATCTGTTCTAGTCTTCCTCGTCTCTCCTGACTTGATGTACCCACGTGCGTTGATGGAGTGTGGGAACGCCATCGTGCTGGGAGTCCACTGCCCTCTTGACGTACTCTATGTCCCGTCCTTCTCTCTTTTGAAGCCTTTATTGTGTTGTCCAAGGAGGCGGTCAATCAATAAGAGCTTTCATGAGCAGTGAGAGACACCGTAAAACGAGAGGAAGATGAAGAAAAAAAATCCCCTTCAGTCTCAAGACGGCTGTTACTGTGTCACTTTCCACAACGAATTAGAAGTTGAGCACTCAGTGTCTGGAGCAATTTTCATTTAGCCAGTGAGCGCTTAATTTTTTATCTAATCTTGAAAAGCGACCAAACGTCAGCCATTTGCCCAACTTCACCAGGTACTTGTTACTCTTATCTCACTCCGTTGTAAGGAGTTTTCATTTCTCCGTGAGCGGAGTGCACATGATTCGCTTCAACAATTGCTTGTAGATGATAATGATCGTGTATATTTAATGATAAGTTTCCTTGAGACTCCCACTTGAAGCAGACTTTTTCCGCAGCAAAAACTGAGCTCCATATGTTGTATCTACTGATGTTTTGTGAATTTTTTTTTTCTGGGGGGTAGGAGGGAATATTATGCGTGTGCTGTGCACGCTGCGACTTCTGTAACTACCTATAGTGTATCCATCACTCCCGGAGAGAAATACTTGTTTTTTGTTGTTGTTGTTTGTTTGACATCAGTTCTCGGAGGACAGACTCCTTTGATACCTCAAATCATATGTTCAGTTAAACAGTCATCGTCTGTAAAACAAGGTCCTCCATCTTATATTAGCGTTAGTATGATATTCGAAGAGCTGCTCGACACTGTTACAAATGGTGCCTGAAGATCCATCTGTAAGCTGTAATTTGCTCCGGGGAACTCGCTCGTCATTGGCTCATCCCTTGATCAACCAGTTACGGAATAAAGCTTCTACACTTGTCTCACGGCGTGCGTAACACCCCCTGCACCTCTTCCGTAAACAATCGAAGGCAAAGTACCAAACTGATAATCTCGCTTTTTAACTTTCTTCTTTCTTGACCAATTTTAATTTTTTCCATTATTTTTTCCTTCCTGCTTCTATCGCTGCTACATTCCACACGGGAAAAAATTCTCTTTCGGTGCTGATGACAAAACTATGATCCGCTGCTTGCGGATGCTGACAACCGCAGCTGTTCCCTGCAAAAGTTGCCAAAACTGCACAGCGGAACACGACTCGTTTGTTCTCCCTGCGGCGCGTGACGTGCTCAGGTTGTTATGTGTGCTCACTTTTGCGAGAGAACGTCGCGCGTGCTCCAAATTGCGCTCTGGAGCACTGCGGTGTGTGTAGGTGTGTCGGCCTGCTGAAAGCTTTAAAAAATTTCACCGTATCTTGCTTACTGATGCCTCGCTGTATCTCACTGAAATTTTCCTCACCCTGCAGAGTAATTTCAACGCCCTTGCACAATTATATTCAAACGTTTTGAGTACTGCAACATTGCACTAAACGTATATTCCCTTTTGAAGTTTCCAGCACTTGAATAGAAAGCCTGCAGGCGTTTAAGTCAGCTGTTATTGATTTTTTGCTGGATTTCCTTTAGCAGCGTTTTGGGCTTCCCGGTGTTGCCAGATGCTTCATTTGGGTTGTATTACCTGTCCGTGGGAGCTCAAGCGTGAAGTTTTAATAATGATAATAAGTAGGATTGCCGACATTCATTCAATCTCAGAAGGCCATCACTGACTTCATCCATCTTAAGTCGGGTTCACACTGTAGCCTGTTGCTGTTCTTCGTACAAAGTGTTCCAATGTTTTGTTGCGTCTCTGAAAACATAGCTGCGTGTCTACCATGTGAGTTACTAAAATGTTAGCCGCCACGTCAGCTGGCTTAGCAAGCGTGACTATCGTAAAGTTCTCTTCACCTTTGCAGTGACTGAGTACTTAGAAAATTATGGATTTTTATGCTGTTTACGAGGAAGGAAGATAACGTTCGGACGCTTTGTACTGCGCATGGTGAACGCGAGACCAAAGTGTGAGCCCGGCATAATTAAAGCTTCTTTTTTTCTTACTAGGGTCAACTTGACTAAATAGCGTTAAGGTCGTGTTGCTCTGGCAAGAGGATTAATAGTTAAGGGCGCGTTCAACTGGCCGGCGAAATTAAGCCTGGGAGGCTTGACTTGTTCCGAATTCTAGCCAGGAGCATTGGCTCTGACGCCTGAAATGCGTTGCAGGTATTACAAGTAACCTGATTACGTTGATCTTGTTATCAACTCCATTTTACAGAGCTTACGCCTGAAGCGCTCTTTGGCGGGGTGAAACAAGCGCACTGTCTGAACTCCTCGGCAACTGGAAAACTCACAGGGCTTAATTTTGTCGACAAACGGGACAACACTGAAAAAAGTTGCAGGATCTTGGACAACTCCGTCGTTTTGCCACGTTGATGCTGTGCTTGTCACGTTATTCTGCCGTGATCTGAAGTTTAGGTTTTACCGATATAACCCCATGCGTTACCTGAATACAGGTCCACCGGAACAGCAAGACGGTATAGGGATGATTTGTACCTACCGCTTCCGAAACATGTTTGCAACTTGTAACTTCATTTGCATCCCAGCTTTGTCTGTCACTCCTTCCCAACATTATATTTTACCTTTTCTGTGTCTGTTAGGTTCATATTCAGTAGCTACTGTACTTGAATTTGTTACATAAAGTGCTTACAGTGGAACGTACAGGTATAGTAGCTACCAAATACCATATGAGGATCCTGACCGACTGAAGGCAAGGCGAGGTTATTAATTGTCACCTGGCCTAGTAACTAATAGGGTTAATTGAGACGCAAGAAGTTATTTCATTTGTGGGCAGACATGCTTACGATATTGGACGATCATGCTTCAAGAAAGAAACGGTCTACTTTCGATGGACCAACCCATTCGGATGTACAGTATTTAAATTGCAGTCATATAACCTCATGTTGATCCTCTGAGAGAACGGCCGGTAATAAGCCTAGTGATTTCTTTCTGCTTTCGGAGATTCTCCGAATAGAGAAGCTTCCTGATCACAATGGTGAGAGCGAGGAAGAAGGGGAGAGGGGGTTGGGGGAGTTACGGAGGCGGCTAATTGGCGCGGTCTCCCATGACACTGGACCACGTTAATTGAAACTCCTGAAGGGGTGGACGGGGAGGGGCCGCTTTAGGGTGTTGCAGTAGAGGGCCGGCGATGCGAGAAGAAGCGTAATGATGATACTAGTGGTGGGGGAGGGAGTTGCTGGACTGATGTGAATTAACTGTGAGAACGAGGCCACAATATTAACGACTAAGCTGCTTATATAAATTGTTGGGTCGTGAGTAGCTACAGAGCTTACGATATCGCCACATTAACTGTAACAAATGGTTGCGCGGCTGTACAGTCGCATGAGAAAAGTAGGCGAGCTTTCCTCTTGTGTCTGAGATCACCAGCTGAAAAGCCTCTTGTACTTGCCTTCTTCGATACTGCTTGTGTGAGTTGTAGGCTACAGTCAATTCTTAACCTAACGAGTAAGACTCCTTGCTTATTGTTTTACACTAGTGTACTGAACATATATTGTAATAGAACTATTGTATGAATACCTTCCTACGGGGAGAAATACATGATTTTGATTTGATTTGTAACAATTGCAATTCATTGTAACTACTGCACTGATAAACGTAAAGTCTACTTGACCACACCCCGTATTGGGAAACCTACACGTACGTATTCGTGCTGCAGATATAGACAGTCGTATAAGTAAACTTGGCGTACGTGTTTCCTGCTTGTCCCTTCTTGTTTCGCTACGCGGATCAGAATATTTTAGTCTGTTCCTCCGGAGGTAAATTAACTTGCCATTAACAGTCCAAATAAGACTGAGCTGGAACCTCGATCCGTAGATAACAAAGTATTCTGGGAGTAAAGTGCCTCAACCCATTAACATACCGATCAACTAATGGTCCAAATAGATAGGAAGTCAAAACGTGATCAGATAGTCTTGATAGGCTTCACCCCTTTCGTATTTACATTTCGTGTTGAAACGTTACAACTTGCAAGTAATGCTACGCCTCCGAAGAGTGGTGTTTAAGTAATTCATGTGCGTAAGGGTTAAACTAGGAGTATATGACGCTGCTGTGCTGGCGTGCAAATATTCGATTACCAAACTATCCATTGCAGAGCATAAATTACTGCGCTGAAGATGTATAAGAGTTACTCGCGTCCCAGGCACTGCACTGTGAGGGCATTGGCGAGCAAGTGTCTGACGGACCCTGTAACTGACCTCTGTTCGTGCAGTCTGCTTGATTGTGTGTGGGTTACCAGAGCAAATTTGTCTATATTTTCGGTCTTAATGATTGTTGGATCCCATTTTGATGGAAGCTGAACAATGTAACACCATATTTAGAGGTAACATTTCTCTCGTTCAGTAGCTAGAGCCGGTGCGTCCTTGTAATGTACTGAAGGCGAGTTCACACGATAGTCGAATGAACGAAGTTACGAATTTTGACCAGCCAAATGACGTCAGCAAACCGGCAGCCTCAGACACTGTAGCAGAATTTTGAGGACGGAGCGTGCTGCATTTTGACCGTAATTGGCTGTTCATCGGTCGGGATGTTGCCAACAAACCATCTGTAGCTAATATCAAAGTCGTATTTTTAATTTGCTATCTCAGTCGCGATAGTTTACTGTTTTGGGGATATTTCATTACCTTGCATGCATCATTTATATCATTTGTGGTTGGATTTCAAATATATATATTTTTTGTTGTTGATCCTGTCATATGACAACGGAGCTGGAGGGCTTTTGACCGTTGGACCTCTAGATCTTGTGAACAGGGCGTGAAAATTTTGTTCGTAATACAATGCGCACTCTCCCTACTTAGCTCAACATTTGACTGTCGTGTGAACGCTCGCCTTTATGCTAAATATTCAAAAGAAATTAATCACGAGTCCGTGAAATGCGTCAAATGAAAAAAGTACTCTGCTGCCAGGTCCACGTAATGGACTGAGCGGAAATACAAAAATGTAAATTATCAAATCTCAGCACTTATACAAAAAAGGGTTCATTAAAAAAATACTACCACTGCCAGCTGATGATGGTGGCGTGAGCACGGGAATATTGACTCCATAAAGACCAGGCGGCGCCGGCAGGGGAGCGACAGCGCGGCGAAACTTTCGACAAAATGTTGCTCGCCGCAATTGATGACTCGCGACTATTGGCGGCCGCTGTGTCGGGGAGTCCTTTATTTATTTACTTACTCCTCAGCCGCTCTCGCGTGTGAGGCAGGCATTTTTTCATTGTCAGTTTAGTGTACCTAGCCATAAAAAATAAACGGAGTATTTTTTATTACTTTGGTCATGCTCGTAGTTCTGCTCGTTTGGGCGGCTTCACTCAAGGTTCAAATGAATGAGTTGGCTCAGCTATTTGCCCGGCCATCTGAATGCTTTGTTGAGTTCTCGGTAACACAACTGTGCGTCTACGAAAAAAGTTACTGGAATGTTCGCACTCAAATTATTCTGCTCAGCAAGTGTCGCTTGTAAGTTTCAGACATTCCTCCAGATTGAAGAGCTTTGCACTACTGTTCTGTTACTATTTATGCGAACTTAGCAACGCATTCGGGTGTGGCGCGGAGGAAACTCATACATTTGAGTGATTTGACCATCGTGTCAACTGGCCTTTAGCATACATTGTTACTGCCAACTTCAGCGCCGCTGACCCTCTATACGTATCTTTTTTTGTTAGATTTTACTGGCGAGTATTACCGACACTAAGCGCAGAGTTTTCGATCCCCGAGCGTATGTACTCGCCCTGGCAGCCTATTCAGACTTAAAATATTTTGATTGCGTCCAATAGTACTGGTGGTTGTCAAGTGTCGGATTTTGCTGCAGTACCATGTAGAACTAAAGCTGTCATTTTAAGCCTTGACTCTCAAATTTGCACATGAGCTCTCGCAGTCCTTCTACAACTGCTTAGATCTCCTGGGCCAGCAATTCCACCCTCCCCTCGAACCTTCCCCGTCCCCCCAATAATTTCATTGTTCCTGCAAATTGAATCAATTACGGCAAAGATGTGCGGACGGGCCCTCGCAAGATGGAAAACATCGGACGCAGCAGCTCCGCCTGTACTTATTTTCGACCCCACTGCCGCGTAGCGCGTGCTGGTGATGGCTGCAACTCCCTGAAAATTGAGTTTTGTTACAGACGGAAAGAAATTTTATTTCCCTTTGAATAGGAGTTCTTGTCATTAAGTCTTTAGTACTGTTAATGTGTTTCAGGTTTGGATTATGTTAGTGTTTAACGACATGCCACCTCTTCATGAAACAGAGAGGGTCTGTTACTCAGTAGCTGGATTGCCTACTGTTTATCGTCGCCGGCGACGCATATCCGCGTGCATCACTGCTTAAGTGATGACAATTCAGTTAGTCGGCGATGACACGATTTGTAGTGTTGCAATGTAAGCGGCACTATCATTTCGGGAAGAATAGGGATGATGTAAGAATATTTTGAATTCCCTTCCATATCTCCGTGTCGTGAGTGCCTTAGATTATCTGGTTAGCTACGAAGATGCTGATCTGATCTGTCGTTTGTTCGCAGGTGAGGTGAGCGGCTGCCGCATCACACCGGTACAGAGGGTACAGTTCACGCCCCTCGGTCCTGCCCTCTGTTGGGTGCTGCACTGTGAGGGTGGCCGTGACGTGCCCCTCAGCGACCTCCGTACCGCC